>JANVCL010061547.1:0-24275 GCA_026546855.1 Erythroxylum incrassatum
TGATCTTGTTTATGTTTTATTATCCTTATACCATATCATGTATGGATTGGCATGTTGATTTGGATTTGTTGCTTCCGTTGCAAGTAATGATTTATTAAAAGTTTTGAAATCTATCGTTTTTCCAAACAAAGCATGTTTTCTTTTTCCGATCCAACACAAGTTTTAGAAATGTGCCATGTGGGCAATTGGTTTTCAAGCCATAAGTTACATGTTATGTGGGTTTGTGGTGGTCCCCTAATTATGTCAAGTGCACTTGTCAAAATGTTTCTCCCGCCTGCCCACTAGTGACATGGAGCTCCTTTATAGACTCTCTTAAGTTCACGACTACACAAGACCGCTATGCAGAAATGTGTAGTACGTTCTGTTTTTGGACCCACCCAAACCATTCCGATGTGCTTATGTGTAATTGTGACAAATGTTTTTAATTCATTATGTTTGATGTTATGAGTTGCTTAATAAGTTGTGAAGATGGGAAATATATGTTGCATGGTTTTCAATGTGAATTGTATTATGTAAATGAATAATTCAAGGGTTTTCGTTTGTTACTTGTTATAAAACTATTACCCACGAGCATTATGCTAACCCCCCCATTCCTTCCCATCTGCAAGTGATGAGTAACATTTCGAGTGATCGAGTCAATCTTTAAGGCATCACTCCAATTTGTATGTTTTGTTCTTTTGAAGCTAGATTTTGTAAAACAATGCTTTAGCTGCATTTTGAGAAATTGTAATTCTTGTCATTTTTGTATTTTGGATTATGTTGTAAAGTGGCTCGAAATTCCCACTAAAGCATTGTAAAACTCTTCTTTTGATATGAATGAAACATTTATACATTATGGTTACTTATGGCATTTCATGTTTTTGTATGGCAAATCTTAAGTTTTCATGTGGGTAGGAACTTGTGTTCTGGTTTTGAGAGGAAAAACTGAACTAATATGGGTGAATTTAACCAAGTTGTCTTCATAGAAGTTGTAGCTTGTCATTTTATCTTTCCAACGATATAAAGTTTGTGATTTTTGGATGTCAGAGTTCAGAGATATGACTGTTGTAGTAGGTGATGTCGCTTAGCAAATTCTACCCGAAGGTTACTTGTCCTGACCGTGTGAAATCACACGGGCCGTGTAAAAATCACACAGATGATGTAAAAATCACACAACCTATGTGATTCCAGTGCAGGAGCTCCATTTTCACCCGTAAGTCACACGGGTGACCATGTTGGATCACACGTTCTGTGTATTTTTACCCTCTAAACGATAGAATTTCAATTTTATATCTTCACAAGAGTTATATCCCTATATGTCTTCTTTCCAACCGTCTAAAAATGAAGTCAATCTGATATCTATAATGAGAGTTATGGTAATTGCGTCAAGGCATGTTCATTAGGAGTAAGGATATGAACATGTTGGATTCGTTTGGCCATAACTTCTTTGTCTGACCTCTGGCTGAGGAGATTCTTAAGGCGTTAGATTTCTAACAAAATTTTCTACCTTACCATAAAATTTTATAGCCATTGGTTTTGAATTAAAAAAGATTGATTGGGAGAGCATGTTGGGACATGATTATACTTTGGTTTATGAAGCATATCTTCATCTATAGAGCTCCGATTTAGTTTGTTCTTGCTCCAAAATAACCTAGAGACTAAGAGCTACAAGTTTGAAGAGTCAATTGCAATTTTTGTGATTCCGTTGTGTGGGCTTACCTTTGTGACTAGAGATGTAATAAGAATGATGAGGACCCGATGAGGGATAATTAGGGTACATTGGCATAACCTTACAAGGAAACCTGCTCATGTTCTACGATTTCGGATAGTTGGGCTTCAGAAATCGGCCCCAACATTCATGTGGTCCTAGTTCTTTCCCATTTCAAGAACACTACACTAGCACTTTTTTTAGCATAAATTCACCTTTATTATACTTCAAATCCCAATCTAATTCATCCATATAACAACCTATAACGTATGATTTTTATACATCAATAATAAAGCATAAAAGTATCCAAGTTCATCTATCATATTTCAGCATACTTCATCATCAACATCATATACAATCCATCTCAAATCAATCATCATAATCTTTCTATTATAACATGCCATAAAGCACAATACTTTACTTAATTGTTTAGCTCAAGTTCCACCTCAATTCATTAACTTAACCTAGCCCTCCATGCAGGCAAGATCATCATAAATTCAAGGTCAAAATAGATTGGTTTTTGGCAAAGATAAAAGACCACAACAAGAACAACAATGTTCTGGTTCTTTACCTAACTTTATGAAAGGTTAAAGTGTGGAATTGATGTGGCAATTTAGTAAGACTTAAACCAAAATATAGAGAAGTGAGATAGAAGTAAGTTTCAGTGGAGAGAAAAGAAGAAGATGGTGAATGTTCCAGCAAAAACATTCTCTACTTTAGCTTAATTCAACTAAGTGCAAGGTGTCACCATGTTTCAATGACATATGTCACTAGGCGTGCATTCCATTTGTCACATATATAAGCTGCCAAATGCCACCAATATGATAGGCCATTTGTCACATATATAAGCTGCCAAATGCCACCAATATGATAGGCCATTTGTCACTCAATCATTGCTTCCATTTGTCAATTAATTACGTATGCCAATTCACTAAATATTCCATGCCAAATGTCACTCATTTTCATAGGCTTGGTCATCCTAATTTCTATGTGTTAACTTATCTTACCACTTGACATTTTTTCTAAGCTAAATGTACATTTTAATTCATAAATTTTCTAATTGTAACAATTAATTCAAAATTTACTAATTATAATCCACCAAACCAAAATTCAAGACATAAACAATGCACAATACACAAATCATATCATGATCATTTTAAACCTTTCATACCCTGGAACATGTCAATTGAGTGCACATACACTATTTACAATGTTTCCTAAATCATGATTCATGTGTGTATGCGAATATTATGTATGTGAATGAAATGCATTTCATTAATTCTCAATGATATTACTAATGTGCAATAGTCTAAGGTTCTAACTTTTTGTATGGAAACAGGCTATTACACTGATCTATATTTTAATACCTACAATCCTAGTTGGAGAAACCACCCTAATTTTTTGTGGAAGACCAATAATGCACCAGTGCAGCCCTAACCACACTATCATAATTTTCAAAGGTAAAATCAATTCTAAGGGCAATCCTTAAATTGAAACCTACCATGAAAGCCTTCTTTGGAGGAAATTCTAAATGCATTTATTAAAGTAACCACTCATAATCAAGAAACGAACAATAAGAGATTCAACTCCTTAGAAGCTTCTGTAAAGAGGTTTGAGACTTAAGTAGGGCAACTCATTGCTTAAATGTAAAATAATCAAAAGGGAAGGTTACCCAGTCAACTCGAACAAGGCCAAGCAATTACTATTATGAGAAGTCCTAAGGTGATTGATAATCATGTTGAGATTCCATCTAATCTATTGAATACAAGTAATCAAGAGGAGGAGAGCCTCATTAAGGGAACAGACAAGCATCCTGAGGTAAGCAATAGACATAACTCTTCAAGTCACATTCAGAAAGGTGAAAAACTTAGACATGCAACTAAAGGCAATAGAGGACCAAGACTGCATAAGGCGACTGATTTTATAGATTACCAATTCCATATCCAAGCCACCTTAAGGATTCAAAACAAGATGAGCGGTTTTCTTATTTATATAATATGTTTTCTAAGGTTAATATTAATTTGCCTTTATTGGATGTGATCAGGAACATTCCAGCTTATGTAAAGTTCTTCAAGGAACTAAGCACCAGGAATTTGCCTTTCTTGTCATAGACATGGGGGAAGTAAAAGAGCAAAAAAAGGGGTATACCATACTCCTAAAGAGGCCTTTTATGACCACTACCAATACCTTGATTGATGTAAAGAACAAAAAACTGACCATGACTATTTTGGGAGAAATAGTAGAATTTTCAATATTTAATATTGAACTTATTCCTATAACTATTGTTTATGAATAATGTTCCTTTTTTGATCAAATTAATACTGCAATTTTTGATTTTGCCTTGCAAGAAGAAGAAAGGAAGATTGATGAGTATTGCCAATTGGTAGACGAAGCAACTGAGGAAGAATTTGGCAAATTCTTAAAGATAGATGCCAATGAAGGAAGAAAACAGTAGAATCACTAACTTCAAGTGATCTACCTTAAGCATGACTATTGAGACGTCCAGTTACAAGACATTAAAGAAGTGTTGAATAGGAGGCAACCCATATAATTTCTATTTTTAATTATTTTTTTGTTATTCCTTTTTAGTGAATCTTAACTTAATTTTTTTTCTTTGTGTGTGCAGACCTAATTTTTAGTCTCTTATATTTGTTTTCCTTGTAGCTATTCTCTGCTTCTCGATGTAGTATACCACACTCCACACCATATCAATGCAGCCACCACCCCCACCTTTGTGTCATATCTCTATCCTTCTCCCTTTTATTATTTTTATTGCTTGTTGGTTTAATTTCTTTTAATTTTAATGTTTGTCTTTGTTTGCATTACTTTTCATCTTAGATCCCTCTTTTATTTTCTTATCACATTGGGGACAACGTGATATTTAAGTTAGGGGTACAATTATCGTTATTTATGTGTTATGTGTTTGTTTTTCCCATTTAATAGTTAGAAATGCATGGTCATGAAATAAACTCGATCGGGATTAGAAATGCATAATATGAGTGAATGAGTATACTTACATGCTTAGATTGATTAACCTAAATTTTGATTAAAAGGACATTAGCCTATTCTGATAGAAGAATTTCACTTTTCTTTTGTAAGAATTTGAGCCCTTCGAAATATTTAACACCAAATTTAAGTATTATTGCTAAGAGTCTTCTTTCATGATTAAGGAACTCTGTAACTTGCTTACAAATACTAGTTGAGATCATATAATCTTATGCAAACGTTGAAATGATGAAGGCAATTAGGATTTACCCATTTTGCTTAAAAAGCCACCATAATGTTACCCTTAGTGAACCCCTTTAAGCTTAACAAACTTTTTTCTTTCGTTAAACCCAAAAATATGAGCCTTTAATTTAATTATTTATCCTATTTGTTATACATACCGTAAGGTAAGTTGAGCATTTGAAATGGTATTCTTGGGTTTAGGAAGTAATTGCTTGAATAAATGTAGGGGGATCATAACTTATAATTGGCTATTGCTTCAAGAATGAGTATGGTTGTAGCGACTTTTATCTCTCCTCTATATTTTTCTTCTTTTGATTTCCTTTTTTAAATAAATAAATAAAAAAATAATTGAAAAAAATAAAAAAGAGAAGAAAAAAGGAAAAAAAGAAAGAAATAGAAAAGAAACAAAGGGAAAAAAAGACAACTAGAAAATGAAAAGAAAGAGGAGAGACATAAAAAGGGGAGTGCTAACCTTGTTAAATGAAAGGAAAGAATTGAGTGTTTTATGTTTCATTGTTCTGTATTATTTTAAATGCTCAATTTTTTCTGTGGTTTTAAATTATGATTTTCCTTTTTCCTACCCTTAGCTCGATCCCATTATAACCAAAATAAAGACCTTCAAATTGATGTTTGTGTTTGATATGAGTGGTGGAGATTGGATTAGTAAGTAAGCCTATCGTGGATGCCTTACCTGAAATGAATGATGAGTGAATCTATACTATCTTTGAATGCATGAGAGGATGAAGAGTGAAGTGAGTGTCTATCACATTTGTTAATGGTCTTTGAGTTAAGGTACTTGTTAATTTTGGATAAGCATACGAAGAATAGTCTATTTATGGTGTATTATGAGTTACTATTATTTAGGAAAATCGTTGTTTTCATTGTTTGTTCTTGTATAATCTAGTATTCTTTATTTTGCTTGGGGACAAGCATAATTTACATGTAGGGGAATTGATTTGTCTAATTTCAATTGATTTAACTTGCATTTATATCTTAATTTAAGTTATAAATTCTAGAGTTTTAATTCAAAATTGAAATGAATTGAGTGAAAATTGTGTGGATGTTGCATAAATGTTGACTGGAGTGTCTTGTGAATGTTGCATGAAAACAAGAAAATTATGCATGAAAGAAGGAATGTTAGACATAAATTATGTATGCATTTTAATGGTATGACAAAGGAGTCACACCCATGACTACCATAGTCACAGGTGTGATCAGGGAGTCACATCCATGACTCCCACATTCATGGGTGTTATAAGGGATTCACATTTGTGAGTCCTATAGTAACAGGTGTGACAAATCACAGATGTGACAAATATTTTCTGTAATTAGTTTAATATTACATGTCAATGAATGCAGGTTGTGACAGCTATAAACCTAAGCCTAAACTCGCACTATAAATAGAAAGGTTAATAGAGGCTAGAGGTAGGGACAGACTGAGACTAAAAAAATGAAACTGAAAGAGAGGTGGAGGTGGAGAAAAGAACAAAGAACAGAGAACATAGTTGGGTTGGAAAGAGACAAAAACAATAGAGAGCTAGAGCTTAAAGTAGAGGTAGAAATCAAGAGTTAAAGCTGATCTTCTGGGTAAGAATCAAACAGAGGGAGAAGGCGAGAGCAATGCCAGAGAGGTTGAGTTTAACAGGAGATCCACCATCGACTTCCATTTGACAGTCCATTTGTTTGCTCATTCTTATTTTATCTTTTGCTGCATTATTAAACTTGTTTCATTGGACTTATTTCCTCTGTTGCTTTGATAGTCCATTTTGGTTATTTACTCTATTTATTGCTTTGATACTTCTTTGTCACTATAAACTATGAGATTGAAGTACATGAAGATGATGAACTTTGTTTATTCCATGACGGGCTAATTATTTAATCTTGAGAATTAATGTAGCTAATTTAGTTGAAAGGGACTGTTTTATTGTCTCACTATTTGCTATAGTTTCTGAGCTTATTAGATGTATTATTATGGTCAAACTTTGCATGGTTTGGATGTTAGATGAAGAATCAAGAGAAGAATTTTAACATTAAAATAAGAGACTATAGACGTTTAAGTTAATAATTAGAAATATATTAACTTAAATGGATAATTGTTAGTTGGGATTACATAATTGATTTGGATGATAAACTTATCGAATACAAAAGTTAGATTTAGTTTATTGTTGAATAGATTTAAAAACCCAATAGGTAATTTTAACAAGACTATTGTCTAATTAATTGACCTTAGTTATGCATAGGAGATTAAATTAGTGAAGTTAATTTCTCAAGATTTTCCCACACCGATTGATGAAATCGTTCTTGCTTCTAGTTAAATTAGTTTACATTTCAGTATAATTGCTTAATTTTCTTTAAAATCTTTTACTCAACAAATCGGGATAGAGTATTAAGGATTGCATTGGTTTTTATTTTTTTCAAAGTTAATTTGAGTGAACCAATTTCACCCCCTTGATAAGGTGACCTTGGGTATTCGACTATAATTACCTCGTATACTTACAAGTAGGATAGCCTAAGTTTTTAAAACTTAGTTTGGCACATCACTCGATAAAACAATCAAATCTTTCCTTTGGTCTAGTTCAATGGGTAATGTAAAGAAGGCAAAAGTAAAGTCGAATGAAGTTATAATTCTAAAAGAACATAGAGGTTTAGGCATTATCTCTCCCTCAATCATGCAAAAGTTGCTACTTTGCAAGAAAACATGGAGACTTCATATAGACATAAATATTGTTGGATTAAGTGGATCCATGAAACATACCTCAACACTCACAGTTTCTGGCAGATGACAATGATTAGGGGTTGTTCTTAGGTTCTCACACCGATGCTGAAGTTTTGTGAACTCATTTACCCATTGATTTTTTAAAAATTGGGAAAGAGAGACAACATATGGTTATGGTATGATAATTAGACTAAATCCATTGCATTAATTTAGAGGAATTAATTAACATAACTTAAAAATCTAATCCCTTTCATTACTAGAGCCTCATCATTCATTACTAAAGTGAGATGGACTGGTAACTTTAGTTGATTAGATCCTTTAACACTTCCCAGTGATCAGTAATAGCTATAATAAGGATAAGATTGTATGGAAAGTTAATACCATCAGATTATTCACTAACAAATCATGCTATAGTATCTTCTAAGTTGAGCATTAAGTGGTGTCATGGTCCTAAATTATTTGAAAGAACAATCCAAGATCCAAAGCCTTAATGATCGCCTGATTAGTCATAAAACATTGACTAAGTACTAAAAACAGATGACATGGTAGCTTTGATCCAGCAGATATGCTATGCAAGCTTTTAGTTGAAGAAAGTAACCACCTTTTCTTCAATTGTGCTTATTCAAAAGCAGTGTGGAGCCAAATACTACATAAATTGCAATCTTACTGCACTTCTTATGAGTGGAATGCAATGTCGAATTGGATCATTTGAATCTCCAAGCAATAAAAGAAGGATGAGCAATTGTTTAAGGCAGCTTTCATAATTACAACATACAATATATAGAGGGAGCGAAATAAAAGAATTTACTATAAGGAGGAGATAAAAAATACTAACTAGCGGCAAACATTATTAATAAAATCAGAGCTCTTGTTATAGCAAAGGAAGTAACTAATGAATTGTCAACCACAATGAAGCTAAGATGGAATTTTTAAATTTTTGTTACTATATATGATTAATTTGTTTTGTATATATTGAGCTAGTCTTATGTGATTTCATGTTTTCATTTTTTTCCTTATGGGTGAACTCATTATAATGTTGTAAATAGTTAAACTATAGTTAATGAAAATAAATTCAATTTTCAAAAAAGTAATATTTAATTCTCTTTGGAAGTTTGTAATGTTGATACCTTAAAGGATATATTTAACTTGAATATCCAAACTCTTCCCTTCAAATAATTGGGGGTACCTATTTCATCCAAGAAGCCAAAGTACCATGATTGCTTGATGATGTTGGATAGATATAAAAGCAAGATTAATGCTTGGAAAAGTAGATTTCTTTCTCAAGCAGGGAGGTTCAACTAATTATTTTAGCTCTTAGTAACTTCCACTACTTTGGGAGGGTTCAATTAATTATTTCATTTCTTAACAACTTGCACTACTATTGGAGCTCACTCCTAATTCTTTTAAAGAAAATCATTAAAGAGTTTGAAAGATACAAGAACTTCCTCTAGTCAGAAAAAGTAGAAGATTCTAAGGGAATAACATGAAATGGAACCTTATTTGTTGGACAAAGCAAGAAGGAGGGCAGGGGCTTATTTCTTTTCAGTTAATTCAAACCAAAACAATTGCCAAGAGAATTTGGAACTTCTTAGTGATAGAGAGGCTTTATAGAATAAATGGATAAATGTCTACTACTTAAGCAATTTCAATTTTTGGAGGTTAAAAGAGAAGACTATGAATTTTTTTCTTTCATCAATATTTTAAGATAGAGATTCAATATCTTTTCCCTCATCAAAATGAATATTGGTGAAGGAGAAGACTCTTTGATTTGATTTCACAAATGGACACTTTATAGCCCTTTGATCAATAGAGACGAGCTACTCAATCTAGCAGGAAAATGGTCGATCAATACTAAGGTCTCTCATCTTATTGCTAATAATGGGTAGAAGAATAAAAGAAGAGGAACTGATAGGTTTTAGGACTTTCTTCTAGGATATTTGCCTAAATCATCGATCAAGGATAAACTAATTTGTTCTGCTAGAATTAATGTTGAATTCACCAACTCCTTTAGCTTGGAAACTTTTAGACCTCATTATCCCAACGTACCTCAGTGCAATATATTGTGGAAAGGATCCCTAATGCCTAAGTCTTCTTTTGTTACATGGTTAGCAGCTAGACGAAGGTTAAAGACCAAGGATAGATTGAAGGCAAGTAATGATCATATTTGTTTCTACTGTAACAATCCTCTTGAAACTGTAGTCACTTATTCTTTAAGTGTAGGTACTCTTCTTCCATTTGGGCAAGGATGCAACATAAAATGAATCTAGTTTATCTTGTAAGTGACTAGGATAACATTTTTGGTTTGGGCCAAATATTGTTATAAAAGGATGGGAGAAGATAGGAAATGCTAGAGTCTGATTATAAATTACTTAGTCTACTTAATCTGGTTTGAAATAAACCAAAAACTTTAGGGATGTACACATTGAAAAGTATGTTGTCACTAATAGAACTTGTGGTTGGATAAGAGAGTATTGAGTTATTGACACTCTAAGCTCTTCTGTGAAAAATAATTGGGTTCTAGTGTAATCTTGCCTTGAATAATTTAGATTGTATTCTAACTTTGCTATAAGGATTGGCTTTCTATTCTTATAGCTTCATATATATTGTATTTAAAATCTTATGCAAACCCTGACTACCTTTTTTGGCTTTTGCAATGATATTCATTTATTTATCTTTTAAAAAAATTCACATGCATAATCATAAATCAATGGATATTTTAAGGTTGTAATGGGGTAAAGGGTTAAGGTGAGTAATATTTGGATAATGTAGATCAAAAGCCACCAAAACTAGTGATGGAGAAAAAAAAGCCTTATGGAGTATCAACTGCAAAAATTAACATCCACCTAAAATTGGATACCATTAACCATGATGAATGCAAAAACTTTGTTTCATAATTTAGATTCAAGACTTGACACCACAAACTATATGAAGTATAAACAATTTGAGGAAATCATTCACAAAAATTAATGATAAATAATAAATTGTAACTATAAGGAGTGATCCTTTACAACAACATCTCCCTTATTTGCACCATAATCAATTAACCCTTTCCATACAACTTCAGGAGGAACTTTCCTCCTCAATTACTTCTTTTCTATTTGTATTTTTTCTTTTTTAAGGCAAAAATTGAAAGAAACTACATCAACGACGGAATTCAATGATAAGAGATAAAAATAACATTCCATCAATTATAACCAACTCGTATATATGCACACCCCCATACTTATGCTTTTGTGCATCTATAAACATCAACAATCACAAATTCTCCACTAGTTTTAAGGCTTAGGTAAGACATTTGGATAGGTTAAAGGCTCATAATATGGTTAGCACAAAAAGAAAAGGCTAATAAGTCTCAAGGGGCTTAACAATATGATAAATCTGAAGTGAATCACACGTTAATACAATACTTAGTAATGATAGATAGATGCACAAGAACGGGGGGTTGAATTGTGGTAAAATTTTTCTTTAAACCCCTTTTTGAAAAATTCTTTCGCTTAATACAAAACTTGTTCGTTTCAAAAGAACTACTGTCAATCACGTTTAAGAGAGAGAGAGAGAGTTGAGAGATTTCGACACAGTAATTTTTATACTGGTTTACCCCAAACCGTGAGTTACGTCCAGTCCTAAAATGACTTTCTGAGATTTCACTATCTCTCAAAACTTTACAAGTATTCTTTTTCTCTGAGCCTCTTCAGGTCTCTTTACAATCAGTATTCTTTCACACTTAGCCTCTTCAGGCTATCTGTATCACTTTCAAACTAAAAAGTCTTTCGAGCTTGTTACAGAAAAATATCGCTCTAACTTTTTTGCACAGTAATCTCTCTTGTATGAATGTAACTATTTTTATAACTTCGTAACTCTTTCAGTCTTCAACTTCGACTCATATTCATAGTCTTCATCTTCAACTGCTTCTTGATTATTTAAAGAAACAGTTATTCAGTTGAGTTCTGTAACTAACTCAGATTGATGCTTCCGTCTACTTTCTTTTGTCTGCTTTTCGTTCTTTAGCTTCCGTCTGCTTTTCATTCGACTACTTTTTTGTTTGTCTACTTTTGCTTTTATCTACTTTTCATTCGTCTGCTTTTCTACCGGGCTTCCATCTGCTTTTCAAATAGCTTTCGTCTGTTTTCCATCCGTCTGCTTTTCTACTTGGCTTCCTTCTGCTTTTCAAATAACTTTCATCTGTTTTCCATCCGTCTGCTTTTCTACTTGGCTTCCGTATGCTTTTCAAATAGCTTTCGTCTGTTTTCCATTTGTCTGCTTTTCTACTTGGCTTCCGTCTGCTTTTCAAATAGCTTTCATATGTTTTTCATTCATCTTCCGTCTGCTTTTCATTCGTCTTCTTTTGTTTATCATCAAAATTATTAATTGTAAAGCCATTTTTGACTTAACATCATGCACTGAGATTCAAGAGATGAGATGTATGGTTTGTTCATAACATAGTTAAAGAGGGTTAAGTGTGAGTTATTTGAAAGAAAGTTGCAAGCTCTTCCTAGGTTGGGGTAAAATTTATCAATAATGTTCTCATTGCAAATTAATGCATTCTTATGTTGTCTTAATTTGAAAATAATTTTATTTGACTAATTTAATCATAGGGAGTGTATGTCTCGAGAGAGACTATAATCTAAGTTATAAATTCTTATTGATCTAAAAAATTAGAATCATTCATTAAATTAAGCTAAAGTTGATTATAGTGAAGTCTTAGGAAATACATTATGTAAATGTAGTTTATTCATAGATTGATTTATTCTTAATCATTGCTTTATTTTGATGTTTAGAATTATTATTAATTTTGATATCTTCAATTGATCTTAAATCAATGGTCTAGTTTGTTAAGTTTTTAAATAGGTCATAATTCGTTAATACTAGTCATAGCTATATCATGCACTCTGGTAAAAAAAAGAATAAATAATACTTTTGATATATATAATTAAAGAGAATTGTAATCTCCCAATTGTTATGCGTTATATAACATTAACCTAAGATAATCAATCATCCCTTCTTTCTATATTCTCTCATGTCGTATTTGGAAAGAAATTATAAGGCTTTGCAAAATAGATTCAGCATCTAAGGATTGGTCAAGGATTATTTCTTGGCTTTTCCAACGACAAAATATTAGTAAAAAAGTGGGATTGATAATAGGCTAGTCAGTCTCGGGTCCCTTATAGATCAAACTAGGCCCAAAATTTTTTTAAAGTCTGAGCCCAACCTAAAGTCTGATAAGGTTTGCGAACTATGGCTTGAACTTGATCCCTATTAAGTTTTTAGTAGTTTGAATCCCCATTAGGACTATATAAATTTGATCAAGCTTGGGCGTAGTTAGACCATAATTTTAAGAAGCCCCAATTGAATTGACTCAAGTTTGATTAGGTTGAGTTAAGCCCAAAGTTTAACATTTTATAAAAGTATTAAATGGTCCTAATCTTATTCAATCTATCCATCAAAAGTTCAACCCTTTTTAAAAATATTAAATATTCAAAAATTGGACTGAGATAAGCCAAGTTTAAAAGCCCAATCCTTTAAAAGATGTGCGATTGATACAAAGACACAAATGATTTATTTATAGGATCACCTTCTTCCAATTTTTCTTTTTATTTTCAATATAGGAATTGGGAATCAACCCTTTATTAAAAGTGAAAAGACGAGGAAGGTGATCCTATACATAAATCCTTTGGGTCTTAATCCAAAATTTTTTAAAAGATTATATTTTTATGCTTGACGTTGCCTAATCAGATTTTAGACCCCTTGTCTTAAATGTCTTTTACTATTAAAAAAGTCTTGTAATTTTTTTTAAATAAAAAATATTGTTTTCAATTTAGTTATGGATTGGGCTTCAGGCCAGGGTCAACGACAAAGCCTAAGATTAAATTTTTTATAAATAAAAGTTCAAACCCAACTTAAAGTCCAGTCAACTTGGGTTGAGCCTGTTCCCTTCTTGCTAAGTTGAGTAGGTTAAAGTTAGGCCCGAGGTGTTTTTTCATCCCTGTAAAAAAGAATCTTTGGTTCTCAAAATTATTTTAGGCAGCTTGGTTTATGTTATATAGATGGAAAGGAACTTAAGAATTTTACAACCAAAGGCCTCACAAAAGTTGCAACTTTTATTTGAACTTAAGAATCTTATAAGGGAGTAATTGGTGGTGCATAAAATCTCAGCAAGATGTAGCAAACATATTGCCATCAACTAGGAAATCTATTGGTGCTCCATTTGTTTATATTAAATAATACACATGATGTACAATGCTAAATGAAACCTTTATGATGTGAGTGCAGCATATAAGAATCTGAGTGGTGTTGATCTATTCAGGGATTTGAGCTTATTCCTAAAGTCTAGTTTCTTAACCTATGGGAATCCGATGGAAATCAAGCTCTTCATTGTTCAAACTTAAGGCTATTTTTAGTTAGGAGTTTTATAATAAAATGAAATGAAATTTAATATTATTCCATCATTTGAGAGGAGATTTTATAATAGAATGGGATGGGATGGGATGGAAGAGAAGAACATCTAAGGCGGCAAGCCTTAAGATCCAGCCCGTATTTTCTTATACAGAAGGCGAAGATGGTCCTCCTATCCATTATTTTAAATCTAATGGAGATCCGATCTATATAAGTCATCATCGTGAACACTTTGTATGGGATGTCGACCCATCTATGTGTGAACCAGACTGTGAGTTCTGTCTCAGTCTTGAGTCAGACAGATGACGATGATGCAAGATACAAAGGGGAAGGAAGAAGAAAACTAAGCCCAAATCTCGATGCTTGCGTTCTCATAACTATCCTCCTCTTGGTGAGGATCCAGATCAAGACAATCATAATGGTCTTTTATTACAAATAAAAGATCCAAACCAAAGTCTCTAAGGAAGATGCTCAGGTCGTCTAATACATGCAGATCTACTGAAAGATCTAACAGATCTATGCCAGCAATTCATGTTTAGGCTCCTATTCCTCTGCCATGTATGGTGATAAAGCCAGATGAGGATAACTTTCCTCAATTATCCAGGTGTACTGATGACTCACAAAGGGTTATCTCAAACCCTTATATTAGAGTGTCAGGGATTACTTCACAAGGTACACTTGCATCAAATCCAACTGATGAAGTACTTAACTGGCAGACAACTAATGCAGTAGCACAGAACAAAGTTCTGAGAAGAATTGATTCCAAGCTGGATGGGATTTGGGAGGTTTAGGATGGAATATAAAATGATAAACGACTTGATACTATATTACATTATAAACCCTTTATCCAAACAACATTTTATTATATTACATTATGAACCCTTCCATCCCTCCTAAACAATAATTTTCTAGTATTACATCCATTTACTTTCCATATTATAAATCATTCTATTCCATTCCATTAAAAACTTTATGTCTAACCAAATATAGCCTAAGAGAAGCATGATCATATTCCTATTATAGCACTACATAAAATTAAGGAAGCTACATTACAAAAAAAGCTAGCAAAGTCCATAAAGTCAACTCCTTTTTTGTACAATAATTATTTTCAACTCTTCAAATGTGTTTTTCTTTGCATGATGTATATGGTTAGGGAACCCCTTGCTAAACTTGTTATTAAGCTTATATACTGAAATTCTTATCTTTATTTAATTCAATTTTTAATTTCTTAAAAATTACTTTAAAAATTGTTTAAGCATTTATCACTTTTAATAAAACTAATTTAGGTTAGTTGCACGGTTAGAAAATTAAAAAAAAGGAAAGGATGAAAAAAGAGAAAGATTTATTAGTAATAGGTATTAAAATCTTTATGATATAGTTAACTTTATTTTAAAAAAGATAATTCTAATTCTCATCATTCACTAATCTTCTTTACGAAATCAAAAATATTCATTTTAAAATTTTTTCAAATTAAATATAGAGTATTAAAATCTACAGAATTTTGATTATGTTAAAATATAAGCAGGAGTTTGACTCACATGAGAACAATATAAGACTTTAGGCATGCATATAAGTCTAATAAATTATTCTTCCTATCACTAATCGGTATTAGAATGAAACCTCATTTAAACTTGTACGCCATCAACTTATTTGGGCCCATTTTTAAAAACTTTAACAAAAATAGATAAAAGAATCTTTGCATTGTTTTTGGAAAATTTTGCATCATGAAACGTAACTCTTAATTAGTTTACCTGGAAAGAGCCCGCCCCTTTCTTATGACGACCAGACATTATTGTAAGGTCCTGGATTTTGACCTAACAAGTGTGAAATGTTGTTTTCTTTGTCTTTGGTGGTATGTAATGGACCATCTAAATAAAGATGAGATTGACGTTTATAATTCTAAAATCAGCATACAAGAATTTACACTTCATCTCCAAGCAAGCAACAGCCTGACCTAAAACTTTTCTAAACTAAAATTGATTAAAACTCTCGCAGTGGACATAATACTCAACCACTAAGCTAAGGAGTTACCTGGTAAGTAGTGTCATATAAAGAAATGCAAAGGTCAATTGCCTTCCGTCCCTGTCTTATCGCTGTACAACGGATATACATACTAGTTCAATCCTCCTAGCTTGCTCCAGGCCCACATATCATCTTCTCAAAGCCTTCGCTTTCCCTATTTTGATACCACCAACTATATATATACATATACACACACGCATATGTATGTGCGTGTGTAAAGCAATTACATGTAGAAAGTAGCCCAAGCAGACAAAAGACTAAAAACAAACAAATGCCAGAGATCTCAGCACAAGTTGTGGCTGAGATCCAATCGCTCCAAACTTCACGTTCACTGCAAAGAAAAAGCAACAAACGCTACATTAACACATCAATCAAGCTTTACTCCATGTCTACTTCGTCCTTCTCCGTTTTTGTTCTTTGTTTTCACTCTTTCACCCGTTATTTTACGTAATTACACCATCGATTTGCACCCCTTGTTGTGTATCTACTTTATATTTACGTAGATTACACTCGTTAATTTAGCTTAATCGTAGCTCTCTGGAGTTAATGCTAGCTGTATCCTCCTTGAGAAGTACAACTTTCAGTTCGAAAGATGAAAACCAAGAACAGATGGAGAGTTTTAGCCCTGTTGGGAACCAAGACTTCTCCGACTTACCGGACAAGGACCTGCTGGAAAGCATCGATCTTGATAATCTTTTTGTGGATATAAATGTCGGAGATGTGTCGCCAGATTTCGAGATGGACCCTGAAATTCTTGCTGAGTTTTCAGTTAGTCCAAATTGCGACCAACCGGAACTAAATACATCGGTGTCAAATGGAAAAGTAGAAGATAATCCGAGAAAAGAAGAGGAAGAAAAGATCTCCTCGGGTTCTTCGTGGTCAGGATTGGATTCGAGTTTGAGCACTCGAGGAGAGGAGATTGTTAGTAAAAGAGATGATTCATCCTGGGTGATGAACCCAGTTCCTCATAAAGGAGATAAAGGAAGGAAATCATCTACGCAAACGAAACATAATCAAGGGAAGAAAAAGGTGAAGGAAGCTGCACGTTCTAATTTGTTCATGTCACATGAAACATAAAGAAAGATTAGTACGTTTTGTTAGGTTATTAACACTTTCTACTTTCACCTAACACTTTTATTAGCAACGTTGCAAGTATAATAGTACTCGTTAATCACAATTTATCTTTCAATTATGGGATATAGAGCTTAGGGGGCCATAAGAGATGGCTCGCCGTTTCTTTTTGTATTTTACTGATGAAAGAATGTATGATGTGTTTGGGCCAATGGTTGTCTGTTGTGTTGATGAAGTTTTGTCTTGTCTTTGAGCTAATTTTTGAAGAGACGTTTTTGAAACTGTGCGTAGGTGGATTGGACGCCAGAGCTGCACGGGAGGTTCGTGCAGGCAGTGGAGCTACTAGGGGCGGATAAGGCAGTCCCCTCGAGGATCCTGGAGCTCATGGGAATTGATTGTCTAACCCGCCATAACATTGCTAGCCACCTTCAAGTACTTCAACTTCTCAATTATTTCCCCCTTTTTTTTTCCATCTTCTAATAAAAGTACATCATCTTTTTCTCTAGTTTTGCCTTTCATAGGGTGCTTTATTTCATGCCAAAACTTGCCACTTGTCAGAAGCTTTAAAAGCTCGCGATGCCTTAAGGCTTCTAATTCCAAAATGCATGTCCATGGTAGCCCGTATATTAATGGACTTTTGCATACAAATACCATCGAGATTTGATTACATATAGGACCGTAGCAGAATGTACTCATGAAGATTGAGTGAAATCTCTAAACATCCTAAGCAAATTCATAAAGTACTTCTTTCTTTTCATTTTCTAACGATTAGTATAATTTCTTTTCTATTAATTACATATCTCGCTAGGGTATGAAAAAGTCTCAAAACTTTCCGTTTGTGCTTTGAAAAATTAGGACAATTCTACATATTTTAAGAATAATTGCTTCACTCCATTGCAGAAATATCGGTCACATCGTAAACATTTATTAGCACGTGAAGCTGAAGCAGTGGGCTGGAGCCAAAGGCGGCAAATGTACGGAACAGCGGCGGCCACCGTGGGAGACGCCAAGAGAGACATGCTCCCTTGGCAGGTGCCAACAATTGGGTTCCCTCCGGTGACACCGATGCAACACCCCTTCAGACCGTTGCACGTATGGGGGCATCCATCAATGGATCAGTCCCTAATCCACATCTGGCCTAAACACCTTATGGATCAGTCCCTAATCCACATCTGGCCTAAACACCTTACTCCGCCGCCGCCACAATCACATTCATGGGCCCCACCGCCACGAAACCCATCATACTGGCACCAGCATCATTGGGTAATCACTTACTCCACTGCCTCTTGTCTAAACTTAAAAGAAAGAAAATGGAAGAAGGTTATGAATCATATAAATATAGAAAGCACATGCTTTAACTTGGCATGTTCCATTGTGGTTTAGGTTCCCAGTGGACTAACACCAGGGACTCCATGCCTCCCACAGTCTTTACCAGCAACGGTAACAAGTCCCTACTCGCCGTTTCGGAGCCTTTAGTGGTGTTTATATCCCTAAACTTTTTTTTTTAATTCTATTCATGAATCTATTCTCTAGTCATTAATCCCTTATAGTTACATTATATATGTATTTTTCAGAGACTTGCGAAACCTCCGGACATCGGACTTCCGACTACTGGGCAATCAGGCCACCATCATCCTAACTTTGATTTTCATCCTGTGAGCTAATTCTTCTCTATCTCTGCCCATACCTTGTCTTCGTCCATTGATAATCACTTTTTGTATCCCGTATCCATTTTCTTTTTCTGAACGTAATCTCATTTAATGTGCAACACACTTTAATACTTCAAGGAACTCCTAGCTTATAATTCATGGTTTTAAATATATATTAGGCCTGCTAAAGTTTTGGGAGTTCTCCAGTAAAAAGAAGAACTTCACCTATTCTTCTTCAAGTTGTATAATTATTTCGATGTGGATATACTTACAGTTGCAATTGCATGGTATTTTAAATACATTTCATTTCGTGATATGGAAGCCAAATGCACAAAATGCAGTAAAGAAATGACGGTGCAATTTAAAAGGTTAGTCTCTTTTTCTAAACCGCATGAAATTTTGTTTCTTTAACTATTTTCAGTCGAAGGAGACCATAGATGCAGCTATAGGAGATGCTTTATCAAAACCATGGCTGCCGCTTCCCCTTAAACTAAAGGCTCCATCCCTAGACAGTGTGTTAGTGGAACTGCAACGACGAGGCGTTTCCAAAATACCACCTACTGCATGCTCCTGAGTTGAATGAACCATATGAACATCCTCCCCAAGGTGCGGGGAAACATATCTAAAACCACTCAATTTGACGACGACTCGTCCTGCGGATGTGCAGAGACATTGAAGCTTGTAAGCTTCTTTTTTTTTTTCCTTCTCTTGTATTCTTTTACTCATATTGCAACGTCCTCTGTAAAGAGTGTAATATGAATTTGACCCTTTTTTATGCCTTCTTGGTCTTGCATGAGGTTCTAACTTCTTGGAGTGAAGGCCAACTTGCTTTTGTACCTCTAAAATTTAAACTTCGGTCACCCAGTATATGATATGCATGATAATCATCTTTAGACCAAATTCGAGATTCCACCTTAACTCCAACCCATTAAAAGTACGGGTCTTTAGATTAAACCTTTCACCTCAAGTTTCATGCCACTCAAAACTCATAAAAGCCTACAAACTAATATAAACTTGAGGTACAACCCTTCAATCTTCCAATCCACTAAAATCAATGAATTGGGATAGACATGAATTGCCCATTATTCCAAAATTTGCCAAATTCCAATCACTACAACAAAACTGAGTTTTAGCTATGAATGTTTTGGCAACGATTTGAAAATTGTTGCTCAAAGTCAACTTTTGATAACAATTGCAAGATTTGTCGCCAAAAACCAACTTTTTGCCAGGTTTTACCGAATCATTGTTAAAGAAATATTTTTTGTGACGATTTATACGAATCGTCGCAAAAGGAGAGACATTTTACAACGGCTTGAATACTTCATCACCAAAAGTTTATGAAGATTTTATATCTTATAATATCTTACAAAAATTTTTATGTGTGATAGTATTCTTAAAAATAATAATGTTAAAAAAGATAAGTTTTTTAATGCTATGTGTGCTTAATAGTTGATAATCCTAAGATTAATTATAAATGTCATTTATATGATTTTTCATTTGCCTTCTTTATAAATTTGTTTCAATAGCTAATGCATTCAAACTCTATAAATTTGTTTAAATCTATGAACTTATACACGAATGATTATTTAATGATGTCTATTGTACGTACATAGTACTACACCTCCGTTCATACAAATATTTTATGAAAATAGAGTGGAGTATCTAAAAATTGTAAAATATTTTCAACGTTTTAAATATATTTTTGAAAAATACATGGTAGATAATCTAAATTTTGAAAAGTAAATATTATTTAGATATAAAAAATAAAAATACATAAAGTTTTAATATTAATAAGATCAAAATATAATAAATTTAAGTTGATTACTATTCTTAATCATTAATATTTATTAACAATAAAATAATAATATAAAAAATATTGAAACATGGTAAGCAATATAATATAATGGTAGATGGTAAGTAGTACAAGATTTTAATTAGAAGTTTAACAATTCTTACAAACAAAACCATAAATAAAGTTTCATGCCTATTCCATCGAAAAGGAAAAAATAATTAGTTTTTGGATTTTAAGCGATATGAGACTCGGTAGAAAAAGTAAATGAATTCCTAATGTCTAGATTTGTAAGAAAGCCCCTTGCATGTTGGGCCAAGGCATCAATTAAAACAATCAAAGATCTTCCCTCAAGTGTTGGTTTATCGCTACGATAAAAAGTGCTTTAAGTAACAGACAAAAGCGTAGTTATAAGTACAATTATCGTTGCCTTTTTATTAAGGCAACAAAATTCATATCGTGACAAGAATTGGCGTTGCAATAAGTATAAGACAATAGAATCTTTTTATTAGACAAGAAAATAAAAAATGTTACTTTAAGTTTTGACTAAAGTGACATGTTAGTTTCAAACTATAGCAATAATATTAAATAGATATTGCAACACTTTGAAGTCTTTATAAGACAACAAAGTGAATTTTTTAAAGCAACAATTTATTCTTTTGTTATAACGTAAAAGCAAACTCAAGTCATTACGTAGGCAACATCCATATATACATTAAAAGCAATTTATAGATATTAATATATATCTTAATTATGTAAGTACTATCAAGTATAAACAACCAAAAATTGTATTTATATAAAATATTTAGTTCTTAAGGGCTTTTAAAATTCAACATTTAACATATTCAAAGTACAAAACCAAATTACATGTGCTTTTATGGTTACAAAATATAAAAACAAATTCTATAGATCCTTTGTTCAATAATGCCCATAAAAAATCACCCACTTCACTGCAATTTCTAAACCATTAATAGATGAGGGAACTGAAGGTACCTTAGCATCATGGCAAATGAGAGAAGCAACGTTATTGGGTTTGCTTTCTTCTGTTCCAGTATCTTCTCATTACCCACATTTCTTGTAAAGCACCTTGCTTAAAAACAACATGATCTGCCTTAACATTGGCTGCAAAAATAGTTTAAATATTTTGCATGCTTAAGACGTTAGGATAAAATAACATAAAATGAAATACTAGCCAAGATAAAAAATCACATATTCTAAGATTTACCAGGACTAATACCTGTTTGAGATAGGCCAACAAGATCCCACTTGAAATGTAACAAGGTATTCTTTATATTGCAGCTAACCTATTGCTGATGTGAGCCTCTTTCTATAGGAATATGATTTATTAGAGTTATTGAAAAGTTCACTACTAAGTGAAGAAATACATGTATTTATTAAATAGGGACTATGAAAAAGTTTAAATCACACGAAATAGAAAAAAACTGCAATGACGTGTGAAAACTAAATGGAAGTTGTCAACAAGATCTAGGATCACTAATTGGATTTTGGAAATAATGTGCTAAATGCTTATGATCGCGGTTTTCCGATATGTGTAGTTTTAATATTTTAACCTCAATATTCTGCAAGCATACGGTTTGTTCGTGTGGTATCTAAGGTGTTGATCTCACGAGGAGGGTTAATCTAATCCTAAACTCTAAGGTTGAAACAAATTGCAAAAATTCAACTATAACTAAACTAAAACAATAATGCAATTCAATCAACCAATTCAACTTAAGAATAAATAACGAAATATTAACCAATCAGCAAATTACAATGCACATACCAAGAATCAACTTAAGGAACTACCGATTGAGAGAAAGGGGAAATTTTTACCTATCTTCAACATTAACCTAATTAATTATAAAACATCGAATTATTGGTCTTAGACTATCCTAGGATGGGTTACTCTCTCTCGAGTTATAACCAAAAGACCTAAATTATAAACCCTAATTATATTATGGAAAATTGCAATTTCTCAATTCACAATTTATTCAAACCCTAATTAGATCTGAAGTTTTCCACTAGACTACCGGAACCTATGTGAGATCTCTCATCACACAATTACCAATTCGATTGATTTCTTGTTCTTATTAAATTACCTAATTCTTGTTAGCCCAATTTAATTATTTCTCATCGATTCACCCTCTCAGTCTATTAACGATTTATGAAAATGCAAAAATCAATCACAATAAATCTAATTCACATAAACAATAAGATTTTTATTAAATCAAAGCTAAAAATAAGCCGAAGGTGAGTTTAGACAATCCTCAACATTCATAAATCCTTTCTCAACAACTATTCCAATTCTATAAATAGAAAAAATAGAAATACATTGGACAATAGATCCAAATGGATAATGGAGGCAGTAACGACAGGAAACCTCCTACTCTAGGAAATACTTCGTGTAGGCTTCTTTTAAACGTTTCTTTCTCAATCTCTCAATGAACTCTCTCCAGAGTTTTGTGATGGTGGCTGATACAAGAAGCTCTCCTCTCTTTTGTCTTATTATTTATATAGTTAATGTGTTATGGGTAACACTAAGGTTTTTTCGAGGTCAAAAGGTTCAAAAAATTCCACATAACTTAACTTTTCTGTGTGTCTAGGCATCTGTTTGACACAAGCGACGATCGTGGGTTTGTAGGCCATAATTGTGGGCCACTTGTACCCTTTTTGTTACGATCATAGCAGGCAGGCCACGATCGTGGGTCGTTGTTCCAAGTCTCTCTGAAACTTCTTCATTCTTCGCTATTGACCCTGATACATTAACAAATACATCAAGGTACCTCAAAGACAAAATAATTAAGCTCAAATGCTTGTATTAACCCATAAAACACTTAAACATAAATAATTCACAAACTAGCACAATTCTACCAAAAATACGTACTAAACAATCAAATAAATAGATAAACACATATCAAACTATACCTTAAAACACGATGCATTTCACATTTATCAACATCCTCACACTTAAACGTTTGCTTGTCCTCAAGCAAACAAAATAACAAACACATACTAATTCACACAGCACACACAATGCAGTAATGAAACAATGACTTTAACTTCATGAAATAAATTTAATTTAAAACATAATCATTCAAGTTATTTCAAATCATTAACATACAAAATCCGTGTCTTGGGGCTCTGAACTAAATATACATATTAATCCTGACTCAAGTGTTAAATTGTTTACCCTTCTTAATTGCACACACTCATTAATAATTATTTGGTCGTTTAACTTTGTAATTAATCCTAATTATGTTTTCATGAAAAGTCAACCTATTACAAGTTCGGTAGGTTTTATTCGAAAGAATATTTTTATTTTTATTAACTTTTTATGAACATGGACTTAGTTTTTTTACACAGAGGCAAACATTGGTAATGAATGTCAATCCAATTATTTAACTAAATTATGTTTTTTTATTAAGTTGATTGGTTGGAACGTCATTCTAGGCTTTTTACGTGAAGGCATACATTTGCGATGCGTGTCGATCCAGTTACTCAGCTATATAATGTTCTCAACTGACTACTAGCTTTATTCATAACCCAAAGGCCCACGGAATAGTTACTTATTTTAAAAATAACAACTTTTTTTATTTCCCTCCCTGTTGCTTTAGCTACTCATTTTCATGAAAAAAAATGCCAACAAAGCTACTTAGGTTAAAAGGCCTCAAATTATGAATGAATGTGACAATTTAGAGGGCTACACTTAAACACTAAATC
>JANVCL010063603.1:0-24219 GCA_026546855.1 Erythroxylum incrassatum
AACGGGAAACAGGTGGAACATCTTTCCGCTGTTGATTCTTCTCCGTTAACACGATCCTCTCCATGCATGTGGTTATTTGCAGGCACGTGAAACGAACGGGAAACAGGTGGAACATCTTTCCGCTGTTGATTCTTCTCCGTTAACACGATCCTCTCCATGCATGTGGTTATTATGAAGCGAAGTCAGTCTAATGGATAGATGTTCCACCTGTTTCCCGTTCGTTTCACGTGGCTGCAACTGTTGCAGCCACGTGAAACGAACGGAAACAGGTCACGAAAGGTCAGAAATGCCTGGCTCTTCATCTATGAAAATGACAGTTTTGTTTGATAGTTAGACTACTACGTAAATGAACGTTTCGAACATTAATGCTACCGTACAGTGTTTCCATTTTTGGTGAGGCAATCGCGTGGTTGAAGTATTATGGGAGTTACTTCTTCTGGCAAGAAAATTTATTTTGTTCTTTCAATGTCGTTATATGACTCTAATCTGGTTTTATAGAGCATTCTTTAAGCTTCATTCATCATATAAATGTTTTAATCAAAAATAATTTTTATACAATATGAACATTATTAATATCAAAAAGCTTTCAATTGAATTTAATTTTTATTATCCTCATTTAAATAGGATAGTATTTTAATCAAACTCTAATATTAATCTAATAATTTAAAATTTTTAAATCACAATTTTCACTCGAGACTTTACAAACAATTATATTAGAATAATATTTTAAACTATTTTTTAGATTTGCCAACAATTTAAACTTTTTGTATCAAACATAAATTTGCGTATAGATATAAATATTTATATTAAGATAGTATTTAACTTATTTTAAAGATGTCGTCCAACAACTTAAAACTTTTTTATCAAACATAAATTTGTGTATAAAACTCTATTTTCCAAAAGTTTCGAGTGTCTAACCTTATTTTGAGATTTTCAGTGATCCTAGACGCTTTTATGTTTCATAGGAATGATGAACAAGTGAAGACAAGATGAATGAAACTCTTTTGAGGAGAGACAGAGTTGTGTAAAGTGCTACACTCCAATGTCGTACACAACCATGTGCATCAAATGTGTAAACACACACGTCCGGTTAGAGTGACACACGTATGTGTTTTGACTTATATGATCATATGGATCAACTATGTAAGTCTTTAAAACCGTGTGAAGGAGCGTGTGAAGAGTGAAGACATGCATAGTTGTGTACATGTCCATGTGAATGACATATAAAATCGTGTGCCCGTGGCCGTGTAACTCTCCGTGACTATGTACAGCTACGATTGAGGTGGTGCCGACGATACATGGTCATTTACTCGACTGTATAAGTGATTGTGTAAGGTGTAGAGAAACTGACTTTGTGATATAAAAGAGAAAAATACATAGTTTTTTTATGATAGTGTAATCATAACATTCAAAAGTGAGGAAAAATAGAGAAATGACAAATGGTGTTGTATTCTCATCCTTTTTTTATTATTTTTGTGATTGGTTTGAGTATTTGATGAGTATTGCATCAACTTTAGTTTCAATATTAAAATTTTGTGAGACGATTTATTGTTGCAGGGTGAGAGATCAACTTTTGTAAATCCTTATTGAGTTTAGTGGATTTACTTGTTGGTTTGGCTTGTGATTTTCCCTTTACACTTGAGGGTTTTTCACATAAACCTTAATGTTTGTTTCATCGTTAAGTTTTTTGTTCTCATACTCATATGCCAGTACAAGTTGAAGAGTACTTTTGTTATCGATATTTGGTTGATATTTAGAGAGTTGTGTTATTGTTCCCAACAAGTAGTATCAAATTCATTGTAATAGAAGGTGAAAACAACTTTATGGTCAAGTTAACATCATCAAATTGCTTGATTTAGAAGCCCATAATGTATGTCCTTCTGTATTGCAAGGATCTCATTGATTATATCGATGTAGATAAATGTATGAAAGATGATGATCTTTTAAAACCTAAAAAGATGTCAGATAGAGAATGGAAAAAGATGAAATGAAAAACTCTAGGCACTATTAGACAGTGAATTGATATCAGTATATTCAACCATGTCTCTCAAGAAATAGAACCTTTTGAGCTATGAAAAAAGCTAGAAGATCTGTATAAAAGGAAAACTGCTAATAATAAGGCCTCTCTAATTAAGAGGCTTGTGAGCTTAAAGTTGAAAGCTAGGATATCAATATCAAAGCATCCAAGTGATTTTAGGATATAAATAACAAGCTTACTACAATGAAGATCATTCTTGATGATGAGATTTAAGCCTTGTTCCTATTGAGTTTGTTATCGGATGGTTGGGAGATGCTGATGGTGACAATTAGTAATTCAGCTCCTGAAGGTGTGTTGTATTTGGATGTAATCACGAAGAGTATGTTCATTAAAGAAATCTGTAGAAAGGAGATGAGAGTTGACAATGTGCAGATTTTCGCAATGGAAAGAAGGGGAAGGATCAAGAGTAGTGGTCCCAAAGGTCATGACAAATCTAAGAACTATTCAAAGTCTAGAGGTGACAAAGACGTGAAGATATGCTAGTATTGCGATAAGTTAGGACACATTAAGAGTTTCTACTATAAATGGAATAATGATCAGAAAAAGTAAGATCATCAAAATGATGGTGATGATAAAAATACAATAGCAATAACTTCAAGCATGGATGATGAGGTGTCTTAGTTTGTACAACAAGCGAATGCTTCTATGTTTGTAATTTTTAGTTATGAATAACTAAATGATACAAGAGCGTCTTATCATTTTATTTCAAAGGTGGAGTACTTCTTAAACTACAAGAGTGGAGATTTTAGGAGTGTAAAGATAGGAAATTAAAGTTCTGCCAAGATTATCGGTATGGGTGATATCTGAGTTCAAACAAATGTTGGATGCTTACTGACCTTGAGAGACGTACGATACATCCCTAATATAAGGCTAAACCTATTATTCGCTAACATGTTATATTAAGAATAATTTCAGCATACTTTTGGGGATAAAAACTGGAAACTATCCAAAGACACAATGATTATTTCGCGAGGAGAGTTATATTGCTTACTGTATAAGACACACTTAAAGGTGTATAACGGTGGAGAAGTATACACAGTCAAAGAGGAAACTTCTTTAAATTTGTGGCATTGACAATTAGGGCAGATGAGTAATAATGGATTAAAGATGATGGCTTGTAAATCCTTTATCCTAGTTTAGAACTCACTACTGCTTAATTCTTATGATCATTGCTTGGTTAAAAAATGTGATAAAGTCTTTTTAATGAGAAGATCTACAAAGAAGATGAAGAAATTAGAGTTAGGCATTCAAATGTCTATGGTCCTATTGAAGAGAAGTCACTAGAAGGTAACAAATATTTTGTTACATTTGTTGATGATGCTTCGAGGAAGACTTGGGTGTACATGTTAAACTATAAGAGTTAAGTATTTGAAACTTTCTTAAAGTTTCATGTTATAGTAGAAAGGGAAGTTGAAGGAAGCTCAAGTGTCTGCGAACAAATAATGGTGCTAAGTATAATTCCAAGGTGTTTGAAGATTACTGTACATTTCATGACATTAGATATGAAAAGATGGAACTAGGGAATCCACAATATAATGTTATTGCAAAGAGGATGAATAGAACCATTATGGAGAAGGTTGTTGCATGCTTATAATGTCTATATCACCAAAGACATTTTAAAGTGAAGCAGTCCAAACTGCAGTCAACCTAATTAATTAAACTCCCTCAGTTCTATTGAATTTTGAGATTCTCGAGAGAGTGTGGACTGGTAAAGATCCCATATATCATCATCTGAGAGTTTTTGGCAGCAAGGTATTTAGACATGTACTCAAGGATTAGACAAAAAAGCTTGATTCAAAGTTGATACCTTGCATCTTTGTTGGATATGTTCATAATCAGTTTAGCTTCAGACTATGACCTAGAGTGATAAAGCAAATACACACAAGAAAGGGGTGAATCGTGTGTGACTTAAAAAATTTGTAAGTTACTATCAATTCATGTAAACGATAAGAACCTACTAAATTTCAACATAAAAGTCTATAAATAGAAGGAGCTTGTTAACAAATGAAAAGAGTCTGTTAACATTTAAAAAATGAAAGGAGCCTGTTAACGTTAAAAATGAAAAGAGCCTATTAATGAAAGAAACCTCTTGCAATATTAAAATAGAAGGAGCATGTTCCAAAAGTGAAGGAGTCTCTTGTAAATTAAACACACATACTGTAATGTAAAAAGTTAAGAGAGAGAGAGTGACACAGTCGATTTATATTGGTTCGACTTATAACGAAACTTACGTCTAGTCCCCAAGTATTCGACTTGTGTATTTCACTATAAAACTCCAAGTAGTAAATTTTCATGAGCCTCTCCAAACTTACAAGTAATTATTTTTCAAGGTTCTTCAACCTTCCACACTCGTAGTGTTTAACAAGCTTTTATAAGCTCTCATAAAAAAATGTATAAAGGGTTTAACAGTATCTCTCAATAGAGTGATTTCACTTTTTAAGGCACAAAAAGTTTGATGTAGATATAACTTCCATAAATATTGATGCTGCTAAAGTATTTCGCAAATCTGTGTGTTTTCACAAATGCAGTGACTCTTCCTTAAGTAGACATTTTCTTCAACTAGTCGTTGCTGCATTTCTATCCTGAGTTGACTTTGTATCTAACGAATTTTCAATATCATCTCTACTGGAATCTTCCAATGTTCAAATGTTAAGAGAAAAGCTTTGTTAAAAATTTCGGAGCTAATTGTTCAAATTAGTAAGATCCTTCCAGATGTTGTAGAATTATTTCTAATAACGTAAGTTCATTAAAATGGTTCCTGCAAGAAAGAAAACATTTTTCCTATGATTTTATTTCCTTTTAAGAATTTTGTCATTACCAATAAAAGAAAATAAATCAGATTTGAATTTTGAAATGTTACATAATTATCATCAAAATCTTTAATAACAAACCTTGAGCTAATAATCTTCTTCTTTTTGATGATGACAAGCAATAATATATATATCTTCAAAATTCAAATTTTAATAAAAGATTTCAAAAGACACCTATAAACTTTATACTTTCTTACTCGCGGTCATGATTAAAAGGAGCTTTTCTTACGGCAGGAACCTATCATTTATGCATATCACAGATTTAAACCTCACACATTCAGTTTAACAATATTTCGATAGTTAGCAAAAGTATATCACAGATATGTCATCAAAAGCAAGTATATCATTAACTCTCCCCCTTTGTCATTATCAAAAAATAGAGGGGTAATAACTAAAAAAATCAAAAAATAGCACAAGTAAAAATAAACCAAGCAAAAATAGCGACAAAGTTATTTAAGAGATAAAAAAAATTCGAAGCAAAATCTGCATGATAAGAAATTGATTTTGCATATTACCAATCTGGACACGCATTTTTGCCTTATTAAACTAAGAGAAGCCTTCTAAAATAAAAGGGGTCTTCTAAACTAAGAGGAGCCTGCTAATATCTGCAAATAAAAGTAGCATAAAATCTTAATACGGAGTTAATATCAGATAATATGCACATACCATGCTCTTTTCTTAAAACACAAAATCTATCTTCATAAAGTGCCTTAGTAAAGATATCAGCTACTTGATTTTCAATTTTAACGTGCAAAAGATCAATGGTTTCTTATAAAACATGATCTCTAAGAAAATGATGATTGATTTCCATATGCTTAGTCCTAGAATGATGCATAGGATTCTTAGAAAGATTTATTGCAATTGTATTGTCACATAGTATAGGATTATGATCAAAGTTCATAGAAAAGTCATGGAGTTGATGATTCATCCTTAATATTTGAGCAGAACAGTTGACAATTGCTATATATTCTGCTTCAGTTGTAGAAAGCGTTGTGCAATTTTATTGTTTGCAAGAACAATAAACTAGACATCTTTCAAGAAATTGACATTATCCACTTGTGCTTTTCTTATCGACTTTACCACCTGCATAATCTGCATTAAAATAGCTAACTACATTAAATGAATCAGTTTTTGGATACCATAATCCAAAGTCCATAGTTTCAAGAAGATATCGAAAGATCCTCTTGACTATTTGAAGGCGGTTTTATTTTGGATTTGATTAAAAGCATGGGCAAAGACACACACTAAGCATAATGTCTGATCTTGAGCTTGTGATAGTAGTAATCCAATCATTTCTCTATACTTTATCTCATTTGTAGCTTTGCCTTCTTCATCCTTATCAAGTTTAGTTCTAGAATACATAGGAGAAACCATTAGTTTGACATTTTTCAAATGATATTTCTTGATGAGTTCCTTTTATGTATTTGTCTTGACTAAGAAGATTCCTTTTCTTGTTTGCCTAATTTGCAACCCAATAAAGAACGATAGTTCTCCCATCATACTTATTTCAAACTCCCCTACATTAAAGTTGAGAAATCTTCACAAAAGGATTAATTAGTAGCACAAATATTATGTCATTAACATATATTTGCACTATGAGTAAATCGTTCTCCCTTTTTTTAATAAATAAGGTTTTATCTACCTTTCTCTTTTGAAGTTATTCTTACGTAGAAAGTTACTTAACCTATCGTAATATGCTCGAGGAGCCTACTTCAAACCATACAGAGTTTTAGTCAACTTCATCACGTAATGAGGATGGTTTTCATCTTCAAAACCTAGAGTTTGCTTAACAAACACTTCTGTGTTAATATATCCATTTAAGAAGACACTTTTAACATCCATTTGAAATAATTTAAATTTTCTATAGCATGCAAAGGCAAGTAAAATTCTAATCGATTCTAATATAGCAATAGGTGTATAAGTCTTATCAAAATCAATACCTTCCTGTTGATTATAACTTTGAGCTACAAGTCTAGTTTTTTTTTCTTACCACCTTACCATTTTCGTCAAGTTTGTTTCGAAAAACACAACATGCTCCAATGATTGACTTATTTTGTGAACGAGGTACTAGATTCCAAACTTTATTTTTTTAAACTGATTTAGTTCATCTTTCATTTCTGCGACCTAATTTTCTTTAGTAAGAGCCTCTTCAATTGTCTTTGGTTCTAATTGTGAAATTAAGGCAACATAGTTGTTTTTTAAGGATGATCTGGTTCTTAGACTTTCAAAAGGGTCTCCCAGAATGTATTGATGTGTATCTTGACCTCTCCATTCTCTTGGTGTTCTTCGTTGTGTAGGTTGCTGCTGAGAAGAAGGAGTTTGCTCCATCCTAGCTTTAGAAGGACCTTCTTAGTCTTGTGATTTCAAAGATACTGTAGGTGTAGTTTGAGTTTGCGATGTATTTTAGGAACCAAAGGATGTTTTTCATCATCTGAATCAGTTGTTGTTGTCGAGGGTAGTGCTTCATCAAATACCACATGTATTGATTATTCTATCCTCTTTGTTCTTTTATTATAAACTCTAAATCCTTTGTTGGTAATACTGTAACCCAGACAAATAGCTTCATCTGATCTTGCATCAAATTTTCTAAGGTTGTCCTTTCTATTATTTAAAATGAAACACTTGCAACCAAATGTTTGAAAGTAAGTAACATTCGATTTTCTTCCTTGCCACAACTTATAGGGGGTCTTTTTGAGAATAGGTCTTATAAGGCAATTGTTAAGTATGTAACAAGCAGTAGATACAACTTCTACCCAGTAACCATGAGGTAGACCACTTTCACACAATATTGTTTAGGCCATATCAATGAGAGTCTTGTTCTTTCTCTTAACAACTCCATTCTACTGAGGAGTCCTTGGGCATGAAAAATTATGAGTTATGCAATTTTCATTACATAAATCTTCAAATTTTATGTTATCAAATTCTCCTTCATGTTCGCTCCAAATGGATGTAATGCAATACCCTTTTTCAATCTGAATTTTTTGCAAAACTTCGGGAAAACTTCAAAAGTATCATCCTTATTTTATAGAAAATAAACCTATGTAAATCTAGAATAATCATCTACTATAACAAAACCATAGTGTTTACCACCAAAGTTTTGATTCATAATAGGACCAAATAAATTCATATGCATAAGTTCAAGCGGTTGGTTAGTAGAGACGATATTTTTAGGAGAAAAGCTACTTTTGATTTTTTTTCCTTTTAAACATGCTTCACAAACTTGATTACTCTCAAACTTTAAGTTCGGTAGCCCTTTTACTAACTCATTTTGGATAATTTTGATATAATGCTCATGTTAGCATGTCTAAATCTTCTATGCCAAATAAATGAATCATTTTCTAGTTAAATAAGACATTTAACATTTTGTGAATACATGTCTTCCAATTGAACACAATATATATTTTGATTTCTAGGACCAATAAATACAATGTTGTCATTAATATTATCAATAATTTCACAATGGGATGTATAGAAAGTGACTCTATAACCCTTATCACATAATTGACTTACACTTAACAAGCTATGTTTCAATCCATCAACATAAAGACCATTATCGATAGAAGCATAATTAGAGTCACCAATTTTACCAATTCTAGTGACTTTGCCTTGTTTTTGTTGGCAAAGACAACGTTACCTCCATCTTTCCTTTCAATATAGTTAAATGTGATATTTCACCTATCATATGTCTCGAGTAACTACTATCAACCATCCATTAATTTACTCTTATATTTGTTCTGAAGCATATCTGCGTAATGTATTATCTCATTTTAGGTACCCAAAATTTTCGAGGTCTTTTCAGGTTATTAGTTTGACCTTTTAGTCTCTAAACATACATTTGAGGTAATTTCTACATTTTCTGAAAGTTACAGGAATGACTAATATGATCATGTCTACAACAGTAATTACATAAAATAGATGAATGAGAATTATTGTATTTTTTTTCTATTTATTAGGTTCTTGTTGTTTTGACTATGACTACTTCTGGATTTAATAAAGAAATTCTTGTATGACCTAATATTATTATTTTCATTATATCCTATTCCAGCCTTATCAAAAATACCTTTACCATTCCCAAGTAATGCATCAAGATCGTTCCTCCTATCAACAAAATTGGTAAAATCCTTTTCGAGAGATGATTTTTTAAGCAAAATTTTCTTTCTCAAGTTCTATAGTAGCAACTTTTTCTTCTAATTGTTTTACCTCAACATAATCATTTTCAAGCAATGTATTATCTAACTGACTTACCTTTTGTTCCAATAATTCCTTTTCAGAGACTTTTTGCTTATTGTCTTTTTCAAGAGATATAATTTTAGACAAAAAATTATTATTCTCAAATTCTAATGATTTAATCTTATTCGTTAAGGATGCATCATTATTTTTTTGAGTTCTCATCATTTTTGAAATGCTGCAATTTTAAATTTTTATACTGATCATACAATTCATGATATGCATCTCTTAATTCATCAATTTCAATATTAGAGTCAAAATAATATACCTTATCATCTCCTGATTCAGCCATAAAGCAAACATTGTTGACTTCTTCAAGTTCTTTTTCTTCAAAGTTTTCAAAATCCTCATCTGACTAGACTGCAGTCATAGCTTGCATTCTGGGTTTTCTGTTCTTTGTTTTATCCTTTTGAAGAAGAGGACATTCTAGTCTTGTGTATCTAGGTTTCTTGCAGTGATAACATATGATTTGATTATTTTGTGAATTACTACTGCCTTTAGATAGGAATATGTCATTTCCAATTTTCTTGTTTCCATCTATTTTCTTCATTAGTCTCTTTTTGTAGAAGCGGGCATATTTTCTGACCATGAAATCGAATTTGTCATCTCCATCTATTTGTAACTCAGTGTCGCTTTCATCACCATTTGATGGATTTGATTCATCAGTCGCTTTTAGTGTCATTCCTCTTCTATATGAAGATCCTTCAGCTTGTCTAAGCTCAGCTTCATGGATCATCAAGTTTCCTCTTAACCAGTTGAGTGAAATAATGTGGAGGATAAACCTTTCCCAAGTTCTTTAAGGATATTATGATGTTGTTAAAACGCTCGAAGAATTCATCTGTAGTTTCTCCCTGTTTCATGCAAATAGTTTCGTATTGAATCATTAAAAGACGTATTCTATGTTTCTTTACCTCATTCGTTCCTTCAAAAGTAACTTGAAGTTTGTCCCACATTTCCTTTGTTGTAGAACAGTAGGATATCTTTTCATACTCTTCTGGAGATATTGCATAGATCAAATAATGTCTAGCTTTGGCATTCAGCTATGCGTTTCTTCTATCAACATCCGTCCACACTTATATGTCGTCAATAGCAAGAGTTGTAGCTCCAACTTTGATAGCATGTCAGATTTCGATATCTACAAATTGAAGATAAAATATCAACTTTCTCTTCCAATAGGAATAGTTGTTTCCATTAAAATAAGGAGGCTTTGAGACAGATTGCCCTTCAAGGCTTCTCAATTATTTGCCATGATTTATCACATGTTGTAAAACACAATAAATATGAAACCTCGCTCTGATACCAAATGATAAAGCAAACACACACAAGAGGGGGGTGAATTGTGTGTGACTTCAAAAATTTGTAAATTACTATCAATTCATGTAAACGATAAGAACCTCCTAAATTTCAACAAAAAAGTCTATCAATAGAAAGAGCTTGTTAAAAAAAATGAAAGGATCCTGTTAACGTTTAAAAAACGTAAGGAGCCTGTTAACAAAAGAAACCTTTTGCAATATTAAAATAGAAGGTGATTGGTCTAAAAGTGAAGAAGCCTCTTATAAATTAAAAACACATACTATAATGCAAAAAGTTAAAATAGAGAGAGAGTGACACAATTAATTTATATTGGATCAACTTATAACGAAGCCTACGTCTAGTCCCTAAGTATTCGACTTGAGTATTTCACTATAAAACTCCAAGTAGGAAATTTTCACGAGCCTCTCCAAGCTCACAAGTACATATTTTTCAAGGTTCTTCAACTTTCCACTGTCGTAGTGTTTAACAAGGTTCTACAAGCTCTCAACAAAAAATGTATAAAGGGTTTAAAAGTCTTTCTCAATAAAGTGATTTCACTTTCTAAGGCATAAGGAGTCTGATATAGATATAACTTTCAAAAATATTGATGTTGCTGAGGTATTTCGCAAATCTGTGTTTTTGCAAATTTGGTGGCTATTCCTTAAGTAGACATTTTCTTCAATTAGTCATTGCTTCATTTCTATCCTTAGTTGACTTTGTATCTAACAAATCTTCGATATCATCTCTGCTGGAATCTTCCAATATTTAGATGTTAAGAGAAAAGCTTTGTAAAAAATTCTAGAGCTAATTGTTCGAATTAGTATGATCCTTCCGGATGTTGTGGAATCATTTCTAATAAGGTAAATTTATTAAAAAGGTTTTTGCAAGAAAGAAGGCAAATTTCCTATTATTTTATTTCCTTATAAGAATTTTGTCGTTACCAATAAAAGAAAAATAAACCTGATTTGAATTTTGAAATATTACATAATTATCATCAAAATCTTTAATATCAAACCTTGAGCTAGCATAAAGAAGAAAAAGGTGGTCAGGAGTAAGGATGTAGTATTTCAGGAGCATGAGAGAGGTGATGATCTTTTGAGAGGAGATAAATGATCCCATTACAGGTCATCAAATGAGATTGTTAATTCTTCCTTAATTCCTTCCATTACTGAGCAAGTTACAAGTAAAGGAGATGAAATGTGTGACCAAGCACAAGTTAATGATAATTAAATATAGCCTGATAATGATGAGCTACTTGAACCACATTCGAATAATGCTGAAGATGAAGATATTGAGGATAATGAGATGGAGGCAATATGATCCAACAACTAATGGAACACATTTTTGAAGGTCGACAAGGGAGAAAAGACCTTCTACGAGGTATCCAAGTTTAAAATACCTATTGATTACTACTAAGGGAGAGCCTGAGAATGTGTAAGAGGTTACATTTTGTGAAGAAAAAGATCTCTAGCTCGTAGCTATAACGGAAAAAGATGAATTCTCTGAAGAAGAATGATACATACATATGAGCTTATGAAGCTTTCAAAAGGTAAAAAGGCCCTGAAAAACAATTAGATGCTTAAGATAAAAAAAGGTGACATGTTGGTTAAGCATAAAGCAAGGCTAGTGGTGAAAGGGTTCAAACAAAAGAAGGGTATTGATTTTAATGAAATTGTCTCACCAGTTATTAAAATGACCTCAATAGGAAAAATATTGAGTTTAACTTCCTACGTGGATCTTGAAATTGAGCAGTTAGATGTTAAAACTGATTTCTTTCATGGATATTTAGAAAAAAATATGTACATGGAGCAAGTAGAAGGTTTCAAAGCTAGAGGCAAAGAAAATCTGGTCTTTAAGTTGAAGAAAAGACTAAATGGGCTAAAACCAACTCCAAGGCAGTGGTATCGAAAATTCAATTCCTTTATGATAGATCATAGTTACAAACAAACTTATAATGATGCTTGTGTGTATTTCAAGAAGTTCTCAAGTGATAACTTCTTTTTTATGTTCTTTATATGCTGATTATTGGTCAAGGTGTTGGTAGAATCCAAAAGTTAGAGGAGGACTTATTTAAATATTTTGATATGAAAGATTTGGGACATGTAAAACAAATTTTAAGCATGAAGATAACTCAGGACAGGAAGAGTGCGAGATTAGGGTTATTTAAGGAAAGATATATTGATCGGGTGCTATATGTTCAATATGAAGCATGACAAGTTAGTTAGCATACCACTGACACCTTACCTCAAGTTGAGTAAGCGTGCATGTCCCTCAAAAGAAAAGGAGAAATATGATATGTCCTTTATTCCATATTCATCTATAGTTGATGTATGTAATGATGTGCCCAAGACTAGATATTGCATAAACTATTGGGATGGTAAGTAGATTCTTGTCAAATGTAGGAAAGGTTTACTAGGAAGTAGTGAAATGGATTCTAAGATACTTACGAGGCACGTTGAAGCAGAATTTATGCTTTAGTGATGGTGAGCTAACTCTAGAATGTTTTACAAATGCAGATATGATTGAAGATCTTGATGGAAGAAAATCTACTTCAGGTTTTCTGTTCAAGTTTGCAAGGGCTCCATCTCATGGGATTTAAGCTATAAAAGTGTATGACTTATCTACAGCTGAGGAAGAGTATGTAGCTATAATGGAAGCTTGTAAGGAGATGCTCTGGCTGAAAAGGTTCATTCAAGAGTTGGATGTGAAGAAAGGAGACAATATAGTATTTTATGATACTCAAAGTGATATTGACTTAAGCAAAAAAAACTATGTACCATTCTCGTACAAAGCACATAGATGTCAGATATCATTGATTGAGGTTCGTGATTTAAGAGTAATAATTAATGTTAAAGAAAATTTATACGAATTTGAATAGTGTTGATATGTTAACTAAAGTGATTCCCATAAATAAGCATGAGCTTTGTAGTAAGCTTGCCGGGATGTATCTCAAGTAGATGATAGAGAATAATGTGTCTTCCCTTTAATTTGGCTAGAGGGGAATTTTTTTGTGTGCCCAGTCCTATTTTGAGCCTTTTAGTGATTGTAAATGTCTTTATGGTTTGTGAAGATGACGAACAAGTGAAGATAAGATGGATGAAGCTCTTTCAAGGAGAAACACTGTCTTGTAGAGTGCTATATGCCCATGTCCTTACTTATACGATCGTGTATATCAATCATGTAAACTTACATGCCCGTGTAGAGTGACAAATGCCCTTGTCTTGACTTATATGGCAATGTGGATCAACTGTGTAAGTCTTTGGAATCGTGTGAAGGACTGTGTGAAGAGCGAAGACATACACAATCATGTACATGTCCGTCTGTGACGACTGTGTACATCTGCGAGTGAGGAAGTGTTAAAGATGCACAGTCACTTACACAACTTTGTAGGTGATCATGTATGGTGCAAAAGAACCTATGATTTTAAAAGGAAAAATATGTAGTTCTTTTTTTATGATAATGCGGCCATAATATCTAAAAGTGAGGAAAAACAAAGAGAGGGCAAGTAGTGTTATATTCTCATCCTTTTTTTATATTGTTTTTAGGATTAGTTTAAGTGTTATGTTGATTATTACATCAACTTTGGTTTCAATCACGAAACTTTGTAAGACAACTTATTGTTGTGTGGTAAGAGATAAACTTTTGTAAATCCTTATTGAGTTCAGTTGATTTGTTCGTCGATTTGGCCTATAGTTTTTTCCCTTACACTAGAAGGTTTTTCACGTAAATTTTGGTGTTTGTTTCATCGTTAATTTTCTTATTCTCATACTGATTTGTTGGTGCAAGTTGAAGAGTACTTAGATTATCGATATTTGGTTGATCTTTTAAAGAGTTGTATTATTTTTTCATGACAAAAATACCTAGTAAAAAAATATAAATCGGATATCTTACTTTCGTGCCTACCAAGCACTATATAAACAAGAATAAGAAGCTGGGATGGTACTTGCCTACGAGAACTTTAAAGAAGGTAGCAAATTGAATTACTTAAGCCTCGTTGCAAATAGAAAATGAAGAGCCAAGTGCAAATTATCTCCCAAACCATGGTTAAGCCATCTTCTCCAACACCAAACCAACTTCGCCATCTCCAACTATCCTCTCTCGATCAAATTATGGTTCGAGTCTACTCTCCTTGGCTCGTCTTTTATCCCAACTCACCGAGTATCAGCAATGCTGAGAGATGCAAGCGACTTAGGAAGTCTCTGTCCGAGACATTAACGCTGTTTTATCCTTTTGCAGGACGATTGAGAGAAAATTCTTATGTAGATTGCAATGACAAGGGTGTCCCTTTCGTGGAAGCTGAAGCAGAAGGCACTATTCTGGACATTCTTCAAAACCCAATTTGCAATAATCTCAACAAGTTTATTCCTTTCGAAATCGAAGAAGACAGTGATCTGTGTTCTTTTGTTCAGGTCACCTACTTTGAGTGTGGTGGAATGGTAATTGGTGTCGGATTATCGCATAAGACTGCTGATGCCTCGTCAGCTGTTACATTCTTTAACAGCTGGGCGGCAATTGCTCGCGGAGAAAGAAATAATGTGCTTGTTCCTATATTTGAAGCAGCCAAGTACTTTCCTCCCATCAACATTTCTGATTTTGATCCTTGTTTCGAGGTCGTCAAGGACAATACTAAGATTGTTTCAAAGAGGTTTGTTTTTGATGCAACTAGCATCAAGAAACTTCGAGATAAGTACACTGAAAATTGTTGCAACGCCACTGGCAATATGATCAAACATCTCACGCGAGTTGAGGTGTTAACAGCGTTCGTCTGTAGTAGATTCATGGCGGCAACTCAACTTAAGGCAGTAAATTCTGATACAGTCTATATGGTGAAACACGCTTTGGACTTCCGGAGAAGGATGGATCCACCTCTTTCTGCACAGCATGTAGGAAATTTAATTTTTGAGGCTGTGTTAGCAGAAACTCAAGTCGATACCGAAGATAAATATTATTATGGTGTCATTAACCAAATGAGAAGAGCAGTGATGAGCGTAGACACAGAGTATGTGAAGAAATTTCAAGAGGGAGATGAGCAGCTAAAATTAATGAAAGATAGGGCCGAGAGGCAGAGGTACAAGAAAGCTGTCTCTCTTAGCTTCACTAGTTGGTGCTGGTTTCCAGCATATGAAACAGATTTTGGATGGGGAAAGCCTGAGTGGATAGGGACAGCTTGTTGGCCTTATCAGAATATGTTTATATTCTATGACACCAAAGAAGAAGGTGGAATAGAGATTAATGTCCACTTGGAAAAGGAAGACATGGCCAAGTTCGAGAAGGACCATGAGCTTGCTGCATTTTTAACGCCGAAGTTTCAAATCTAATGCTACCCGTACTCATTGATAACAATCATTGGCACCGGCCCTTCTTTCGACGTCACATCTTTCCCCATATGCTTCAAAAATATGTTTTTCAGCATGTAAGTTATAAACTTAGTTCTTTTAAGATTTCTTATTGATTTTCTCCTTTGCTTTATCCGTTGAATTAATCGTCGTCTCCTTTCTAGGCACTGCTCAACAAAAATATTGCCAAAAAAGCTGAGTCGACAACGGCTAACTTTTTTCCATATGAAAGCTATTAAGACAATATCCACTCTTGTGGTCGTCTCGGGTACTTCTTGATACGTTTTGATGCTTGATGGCCGAAAACAGATATCGTTGAAACAATGTTGTCCTTACAGATCATCAACTTTCAGTATGTGCGAATTGAAAGACAATTCGAATAAGTCAGAAGTAATCTTCACCAATTTGGAATATGTTATTAGCATAGAAAGACATGAATGTGACATTTGCCTCCATACTCTGAAGTATGGCACAATTTAAGGAAAAGGAATTTTGTCAAAAAAGTTAACAAAATCTCAATAATCAATCAATTCTAACGTCAATATGATAATTAAATGTTTATTGAAAAAGAATTTTGGTTTTAGAGAAATTTAATAGTATTAACGATGAAGATGTAACAATGAATTTAATATATAGTAGTAACCATGAAGATGTAACAAATTTGTCATTGTTTTCTTTGATAATTCTATCAAATTTATCTAATAGATAGTCGCGAGTCCTCTAATAGTTAGTTCGCACATTTACTCTTGTCTCGAATTTATTTTAGCATGACCTACAAAGTAAAATTCAAACTTCTTCTAATTAAGGAATATAATATACATAAACATTGGAAGCTGAACTTACTTATAGAACTTTAAAATACACTATGAAAAATTGAAATATTATTATGGGTTGGCCACTTCCCTTTAGAATATAATGCGAACCTGTTGGAACTATCACGGTGTGTTACTTTCTCCCGTATGTGTGTGACTTTTAGTTTTTTTTTGGGTACATCAGAGTCAAAAAAGAAGTTAAGGTATAAATGCAATCTCATGCGCATCAGCGCGTAACAAATAAAGCATGTCCGACGGGGGGTATGCCACACACACTTGCCGCGTACCGTACTTGAGCCCAGACGAGCTAAGAAATCAGCGCACTAGTTACCTTCACGAAAGACATGGTTTATCGTAAAACTCAGCAGGTCACCGAGGTGAGAATGAATATCATAAGGGCAGTCCCGAAGTAAGTGGAGCATGGTTTCCTGATGGGCTCCGCACCACCCACATAACGGGGAAGAACACAAACCTCAGGTGTAACGCACGTCATTGGTGAGGAGTCTCTCCCAGGCAGCTAGCCACAAGAAGACTTTATGTTTCTGAGCAGCTTGGAGCGATCAAATCCATTTCCAACCTGTGGGGCCATCCATGGACGGGACAGAGGTGAGGAAGTCATACCCTCCCCGAGCGGTATACACCCCGATAGGGCTACCAAACTAGATAAGGCGATCCAGGCCGGGAGCGGAGAGTGGGCGAGGTGTGGCCAAGATGCGGTGACAATAGTCGGAGGGAACAATGCCCTCGATGGGAGACAAATTCCAGCAGGACAATGGAGACAATAGATCAGCCACTCGAAGATCAGAGAGAGGAGCCGGGATGTATTAGGTCCTAAACCCAAAGGCTCCAAATATTACTATATTCATTCAACACAATTTTCTTATTGAAGAAAGGGTAAATTTAAAAAAAGCTTATCTCAATTTGTAATATTAACAAAATTTTAAAAAATAAATTTATTGCAAAAATAGTTTAATGTTGACCTTTTTCTTAACGACACTGACGTGATTCGTTATATCATCTTTTTGTATATGTTATGGTTGCCGATACGTGTACAATATTTTTCTAACTAATTAATATTTATTTTATTTTATCGTAAAATAATGACTACTTGATCGGAAAGAATGTACACTATTTGTTACATGGGTACCAATAATGACACAAATTTTACCAAAAAAAAATAATGACACAAATTTTTGACTTCAATTAAAACAAGGTGAAACCAGTCTCTAGTGAAGTTTATACACTTCAAGCTTTGTAAAAGCTCCGCCTGTAACAATCTGGAGGTTGGAAATAGATCTTCTATTCCCAACTAATGTGTGCCCTCTATTTTTAAAAGATCATAATCGTTTAATTTTTGTAGGTCTTATTTATTAAATGGATAAATTTTTATAAAAAAGTAGACACAGAATAATAAGAACAAATGATCTGGTCCGTAAATGCAGCTACCCTACTAATGTTTAACGATAGTAAAGTTGGTTCAAGTAATTACATAAGTCATAGCCGGAAATGCCTAGAAAGAACCTTTATTTTATCTTCGAAATATGAGCAACATTACTTGTACTCAATGTCAGCCATGCGTGACATCTTGCTATCAAAAACAATCTACTTCTTTTTTTTTCCAAAGGTAAAATTGTATTCCACAGGGAAAAAAAATAGTACAACATCAAAGGGGCATACCCTAGTCAATACACAGAGGGAGGGCCAAAGGCCCAAGCCAAAGCAATGAGAGAGATCGACAAAATACAGGCCCAATAAAAGTCCAAAAAAAAGTAAGCCTTAAGAGCCCAACCGAAAGGTAGCCCACTAGTAAGGGCATGGGAGGCTAGCCATGGAGTACAGCCCAGCCCAGTGAGAGATCTACAAAGTCTTGTGAAATCGACACTGTACGGGGAGGGAGCAGGAGGCTATGCCATGAGGCCACAAACAAAACGACATCACTATAGAGAGGCCAGACGACGTCGCCCTTCAGATTGTACTACACCCTTGATCTACAAGCTACAAAAACGGCGTCAAAATGGAGGTTACGGGATGACTGCGAATCGAGTGGCACAAAGGACATCTCCGCAATCATCGAACGACATCGTACTCGGGAGGGGGGGCTCTTCCAACGATGTCTACTTCTTAGGTCAGCATCTCCTACACCAACTCACTCTATAATTCACTCACCTCTGCAACAGGTATTTATCTAGGCATACAATGAGGTTTTAACTTCAAAGAGCATATACGATTGGAATGTCGTATCACTTTTCTGGGTTCACTTGTGCTTATAGGCAAGCCCCCAAGTTGTGCTTCTTTAATGTGTGTCTACGTCATTCAATATGACAATTCTTCATTCTCCATCGAATTCTTCAGCAAATTAAGGTTAACTTTACCATCCATCGACCCATTTGACATCTACTTCGGTTGTAGCGAAAACAACAAAGATCTTTGATAAAGCAAACACACGCAAGAGATAATTTTAATTCTAATAAAATGATAGGGACCTGTCGAAGTTTAAAACAATAATAGGAGCCTGCTAAATAAGAGGAGATGTCATGCGATAGGACCCTATTTAAGCAATATAAGTCTGTTAAGTGATAGAAGCCTGTTAATTCATATGAAGGATCGTTGCCATCTCATATCGACTGGGGAGGAGAACGAAGCACTCCTTATAAAGGTGTGGAAATCTCTCCCTTGTAGACGCGTTTTCATCTCTTCCCTACTGGTCAGAAGGGGAAAGGCAAAACCGTGAGGGCCGAGGCCCAAAGCGGACAATATCTGCAAGTGGGTAGACTGGGCTGTTACATTTGATATCAGAGCCAGTACCCAAGCGATATGCCAGCAAGGATGTCTGGCCCCCTAAGGGGAGAGGATGAAGGATCATTACCATCCCATATCGATTGGGGAGGAGAACGAAGCACTCCTTATAAGGGTGTGGAAACCTCTCTCTTGTAGACGCGTTTTCATCCCTTTCCTACGGGTCAAAAGGGGAAAGACAAAACCGTGAGGGCCAAGGCCCAAAGCGGACAATATCTGCAAGTGGGTGGACTGGGTTGTTACAATAGGAGCCTACAAAATAAGAGGAGATGTCATGCGATAGGACCCTGTCTAAGCAATATAAGTCTGTTAAGTGATAGAAGCCTGTTAAACGATAGGGGTCTGCTAAAGGATAAATCTATTTAAGACAATTTAAAACAGAAGGCACTTGTTATAATGAAAGGAACCTTTAGCAAGTTGAAAACAGAAAAAAGCCTACTATAACAGTGAAGGAGCCTTTTTCTAAAATGAACACATACACACAATATAATGCGGAAATATAAAAGAGAGAGAAGGACACAGTCAATTTATACTGGTTTGACTTACAATTTAAATCTACATTCAGTCCTTAAGTATCCAACTTGAATGTTTCACTATGAAAATCCAAGTAGTAATTTGGCGAGTCTCTTCAAACTCACGAGTACATATTTTTCAAGATTCTCTAACCTTCCACACTAGTAATATTTTGCTAATCTCTACAAGCTCTTAAGAAATAAAGAAGTAATTTGCTCCATATGAGCTTCAATGATCTCTCACAAAAGAGTTGTCACTTTTTAAGGAATAAGAGATTTTGATCAAGATATGACTTTTGGAAATATTAATGCTTCTGAAGTATTTCAAAGATTCTAGCTTCTGTCCCCCCATTTGCAAAATGCAGTGGCTCTTATTTAAATAGATATTTTCTTCAATTAGCCGTTGCTTCATTTCTATTTTGAGTTGACTTTGAATCTTCTGTATTATCTCTGCTAGAATTTTGCAATAATCAATCGTTAAGAGAAATTTAGAGCCAATTGACGAAATATACGAGTAGTAGGATCCTTCTAAATTTTGTAAAATAAATAAGGTAAGTTTATAAAGAAAGTTTATGTAAGAAATGATTAGGGATGGCAACGGGGCAGGTATAGGGCGGGTATGCCATCCCCCGTGCCCGCCCCATGAACCTGCTCCCACCCCCATACTCGCCCCCATCCCCGTTGGGGATTTTTTACCCGTTGGGGGTTTGACCCCCATCGGGTACCCGTTTACCCGCCTCTTTATTTTAAAGATAAGCTTATTTAATATGAATGTATATATTAAATATATATATATATATAATGGCAAAATTGTAATTACTATATAACAGGTAAACGAGTATGGGGGTGGTATCCCATACCCACCCCATACCCGACGGGTATTTTTGTTAACCCCCCATACCCGTCTCACGGGTAAAAATTTGCTCCCCATACCCGCCCCGTTCGGGTAATTTTATCGGGTACCCATTGGGTTCGGGTACAATTGTCATCCCTAGAAATGATTCATTTATCCTATAATTTTATTTTTTCTTAATAATTATGTTGTTACTTTAAAAAAGAAATACATCAAATTTGAAAATTGAAATATTATATGGTCATCGTCAAAATCATTAATAAGCTTAATGATAAGAAAACTCCAAGAAAACAAAGTTCTTGAAACCTCCCTAATTCTATTGAATTAAAACACTAATCTTTTTATTCTAAGAACATGCTAGATCAAACCCCAAATCATAAGTTTGAGGCCCAATCTCAAAGAAATCAGAAATCGATTTATGTTGCAAGTACTTATTGATGCAAATCAATTTCTTAAATTAACCATGAAGACATTCACGTCTTACTTGAAGAATTCAACTCTGAAATTTTATTCATCATCCAAATCTAGGTTACAAGGATATAATAAGGTATAAATACCTTTGACCAAGTCCTAACCCTAATTAGGAATGTGTTTGCAAGCCCATTTAATGAAAACTAGGCTAATCCTAACAAATCTAGGAGTATGTGGCCCATTAAACATAATCTAGTCTAAGTTCTTTTAGGAATGAACTAAACATATTAAAGCAAATAAGTCTCAAAATAGCCCAAAAAAACAAAACACATGCTACTAACTAAAAGAACAATCCATAAATAAGTCATTGAGCCTAAAATAAGAGATAATAAATAATAAACCAAAAATGCATTCCAAACAAAACTTGACCTTGTTTCTCAAAATGGCTAAGTACTAGCCTCTTCTAACCCCTCTTCTAACAAAGTCACAAGCTTGAGCGTGCCTTTGTGTTCCTTCATAAATATTTTAGCCTTCTCATATAGTTGTCTTGTGATTTAGGCTTGGACAAAAGCTAACATTATTTGTTTAAGCCTTAAAGCTTGTTACGTTGTAATTGGACTACTTGACATATGTAACTTGTCAAGTTAATGTGGTGGAATTCCATTGCGAAGGCTGGTTGTATCACTTAAGAATCCCTTCGGCAGATCGGTTGGTTTACTTGGTTCGGGAAAGACTCTGTCATTTCACAAATCGCTAAAAGGTACGACAAGCTATTCTCTTATTGCCTTCCTTCAACATCTAGCGCTACTCCTCACCTTTGGTAGCTCATCATCATCATATGTTAAATTCACTTGGTTATCCACCATCTCTGCCGTGTGACCGTGTCATACTTTTACGATTTAGACTTCACCAAAATCAATGTCGGCAATTGGAAATTGGCAATTTTCTCATCGGTGTTTTCAACATCTGGGGCAATTATCGACTCTGGCAGCATGGTTAACACCCTACCGTCGACTGCTTTACTCTTCAATTAACGTTCTAGGAGCCGATATCAAAAACCCTTATGACGACTCATAAAAGAATCTTAAATATTTATCAAGATTGCATTATACACAAAAAGCCGACTTGACGTGCCTCGTTAAGAATATTAACATTCAACTATTTTCAAAACAAATTGAAAACTTTAGCATCCTTTTTTAAACTTCAAATTAGAATTACTTAACTGAGATAATCTTCATATTTATTTTTAATAATTTAGCCTAAAAGAAACATCAAAGTTTGCCAAAATATGGACGAAAGATGAGCTATACTTATGTATGGAAAAAATGGACGATAAGAAACTTGACGAGCCAGAATTCAAGTGTTGAAGGGAATGGTTAGACAAATTGGGATATTGTAAGAGTGCAACCCAACCCCACTCAAAAATAAGGGTGTGCAAATGGAGTTTTAAATTTTCCATATAGTTATAAACTGAGATTCGAAGAGTCTTTTTGGGTTTATTGTAAATTTAGGAGATGTAAGGAAGGATAAAGATGGAACCAGGTTCAAAGGCTTTGTCTAGTGGGTCCACTTGAGCACGCCAAACCAAACCAAACCAAACCAAACAACCGTCGTCTCTTTCCCTCACCCACCAATCACATCTCATATCACTTTGACTTTTTTGTTCCAAACAAAACCCAAACAACCCAACCCAGGCCTTCACATATACGTCACTAACTTGCCGGCACTTTATATATTTTGCTTTTCGCCCAAGCAAAATAAAATATTTATAATAACAAAAAAGAACCACACATTACACGGGACCTCCGACTTACCCCCTCCACCATCAACGCTCTTTGTTTCTTTTGTTTCGTATATATACAAAATTGAAGTAAATCTCTTTCCTCCAACGGCGTCGTCTGGTGACTTCCCCACCCCCCCGTTCGCTTACTCGTACGGAAGAGAATCGAAACCCTCGCCCTAGTCCATTTTCCTTTTGAATCAATATTACAGAGGTTAGTGTTGTTCCTTGTTGTTTAGCATCTTTTCCTTGTGCCTGATTATTTGTGTTTTCCCCAATTTAACAAGTTCTAATCTTGAGGCGTAAACTTTTTCTCTTTGCAATTAAAAAATATTTTCGTTTGGGGAGAGAATTGAACAGATCGGGTTAGATTTTGACTGCTACTAATTTCTCAGTTGGTTTTATAATCGTTACAAATTTATATGATTTTTTCCCATTTGGGTTTCGTTAATTATTCTGGATGGACAATTTTCATAAAGATAGTATTGTTCGGAGATAGGTATCATCTTACTCTCTTTATGGGTAGAGATCTTTTTCTATTCGTCAGAATTACTTTGGTTTGTAAAATAGATGAGAAAGATTTGTTATGTACTTTTGGCTTGCCTACTGTAGGTAGAAAGTGTAAATATGTTATGTTTTTGAAGTTGGTCTAGTTTTTATTGAGGTTCTTTGGTTATGATCTCTTTGGTACATAAGAGATTTCCATGAATTTTGTTTAACCAGTTGTCTTATGGTAAAACCATTTTTGGGCGATCTGAAAAGTTTACAAGAATGCAACAACTTAATGGATTATTCTTGTCTATGCAAAAGAAAAGTCAAACAAAGTATTACCCAAGTCGCCGAGCAACGTCCCTATGTAGCATGGACACGGCAAAATGGAGCCGTGTCCGCGTGTTGGACACATGTCCGACGCGCCGTGGACACGTGTCCGTACGTGTCGGCATTAAAAAATAATTTTTATCGGCTTGGAGACGCCTCGGACACAGCTGGAGACGGCTCAGACACGGCTGTTTCCTGAGAAAAATGAAGAAAAAACGTTAGCTGTCGTTTACATTTGCAAGAACGCCGTGTGGGCTTCACTTCTGCAATATATAATATATATAGATTCTTATGTTAAAGCTAAAAATCTCACTCTTGATTACGAGGAGTTAATCTATCCAAATGGCCAAAATCATCATCTACGTCGCTCTCTCTCTCTCTCTCACCCCCTACCTCGATGCCTCCTTTTCTTTCTTTTTCACTGTTTTGGTAGATAAAATGTTCATTGGTTTTTTTCTTGGTAGCTTCCTTTTCAGATCCATATTTGATAAAACTTATGTCTTGAAGCTAAATTTTCCTATCTGGGTGGCTT
>JANVCL010065292.1:0-24141 GCA_026546855.1 Erythroxylum incrassatum
TGTTGCACCTGAGGAGGGAAAAAATGGGATGAGCTACACAGCTCAGTGGCTAATATATTTATAGCCATAGGTAACCAGTACAAAATCAAGCATATGTATAGATATATGTCTAGAAAATTCTAGCACTCATACAATAGTCAAATACAATCTTAACAACTCATGTCACATATCACTTAATATGCCTCATAATACACAAATCCATGATGCCATGCACACACAAACGGCTCGAGGGTTCCATGGAACAGAATGAGGAAACTGAAGTTAAACCTCATGAACAGAATGAGTCCATTCGGAGCTCATAAGCCATAATCGGGCAGCCAGGAGAAGGCTCTTGTCAACGTGCACGTGACGACAGATGCATGTCCCGACGACATGCATGAAGTTAAACCACATGCATGTCCCGACGTACGTCACGACGAACAATTAATTAGCTCGTTGCGACGTGTTCTTGAGCACGTCGCGACGTGCAAACCAGAATGCCCCGAAACCCAGATTTTCTGCAGATCTCAAACCAGAATCGTCCATAACTCATCCGAACACTAACAAATCAGTTCTACACCATTTCTAAACCCATTCTAAACCAAAATCGTCCACAAACACAATAAAATCATCAACCCTAGCAAAATCGACACTTCCGACACCAATATTCACAATTTCTTTCCATACACATTCAATCCCTATTTTCAGTTCTAATCATCACTAAACAAGGTGCAAACAACCAAACAATACTTATACTTACTTGTTTGTGCCTCAAGATCTTCAAGTTCTTCAAAATCCCCAAAACCCTAAATCTTCCTCTTCTTTCTCCTAACCCACGACACCCTCTCTTCTATTTCTCCCTCTTTCATTTTCTTTTCCTTTCTTTTTCTAATATCTATTCTTACTAATTGCACAATTACCTTCATGCCCCTCCACTTAAACCTTAAAACTCTTAAACTTAAATGGTCTTCCTATAATGCCCTTATGCATTTTACAACATTAACACCTAATTCAAACAATAAATCATTCTAACAAGAATATGTCAATTCCTCCAAAATAAATAATCTTACCAAAACCTCAAAACAATTTAATCATGCTTCATAAAATAAATAAACAGGCTTGGGGTCCAACAATACCAGTCATATATTGTAGTACAACCGATATCGATCCCATGAGGATTGAATATAGTCACCTATCAATTTTAACTACACTTTTTCTAAGGTAATCAAAAGATTGAATTAATTGAAAATTAAAGTAAACTAACATAACTTAATGCTTGAAACTTAGAGATTATTATATCCTTGTTTTATCCTCCCTTCACCTTGGAATTCAACTATAATTGATCCTAGGTATCCAAAGGTTCTCATTACCCACTCTCAAGATCTAATCAAGTAATCAAAATTGAAATAGATAAAAGTTAAGTTGCAATCTCTTGATTTCTCAAAACTACTGACTACTCAATTGGATTTGAATAATCCTAAGGATAATTAACTCACAATTAAGATATCTATTCATTTGCTTATTATCCTAATATTTTTAATTTTATTAAGGTACTAACTCTTACTGTGCAACTTAACATAAATTTCTCGATTCAATCTTTTGATTTCAAATCAAGCATAAGCACAACAAATATCAAAAAGTAGTAATATCACAAGGTAAAAATGTACAAAACATAACACTTTAATATAGATTTTGTGATCTATAATCATGTTAAAAACAAATCTACTCTGATTTGACATACAATGAAATAGAAAATGTGAATATCAACTTAATGCCTTGATTTCAAAAATTTGGAAAGCCAGAGTTGATATTGATGCTTCGTCTTTTAATCTTCTTATTTCTGATGTACAACCCTTATTTTTGGTGTTTTATTTATTCTTTTAGTGTCTCCATTGACTCTAGAATTTTCCTTTATTGTTTTAATCTTTATAATATCCTTTTATAGGAAAAAAAAGTTTTCTAGAATATACACGATTACTTACATGGCAATGTAGGTGACCATGTATCTCTAAAAACCTTTCAAGCGTGACTTTACATGGTCATATATATGGCATAAATATCATCTTCAAAGCTTCACATGTTTACAGTGACTTCTACGGTCATTACACACAGTAATGTAAGTCTAAGTTTACTTCAATTCTTCCATTCTGTCATGATTTCACCCTAAATTTTCACTTTTTGGTCTATGAAAATACCACAGGATTCATAAATAAAAAGCAAAACATAAAAAAGGGGTATATAAATATAGTCAATTAATCGTTTATCAGTTATAAAAATGCTTAACCTCATTCCTTCCAAAACTATAAAATTATAGGTTTTTTGAACATTGTTGATAAGATCATATCAAAGATCTTAAATTTAAGATTAAAATATGTTTTGTGTGGTATAATCAATCCATCACCAAGTGCCTTCATACCTAATTAGAATATTGAGGATAACAATTTGATAGGTCAGGAGCTGTTCAAATCTTATTACTGAAAAAAAGTCAATTAAAAGATGCTACTTACATATTGACTTCTATAAAGCATTTGACACCATCAATTAGAAGTACATCCTAGATTCGGTGTAAGTCTTTGGTTTCTCCTTTATCTTCTTCCAATAGATAAGTTAATGCATTTACACTCTATCTTATAACATACTTGTAAATGGTGAGCTCAATGCAACATTTAAAGGAGCTAAAAGGATTAGATAAAGTGACCTAATCTCTCCTTGAATCATTAAATTTACATTGAGTTTTTAACCAAACTTATCTCCTATAACATCATTCAAGGCGTGCCATTGAGTTAACATTATAAATGAAAGAACGTGAGTCTCTTTAACTTATCTTTTAGATATGATTTGATATTGCTTTATGGGGCTAATAAACTCAATGTTGATACCCTTATGCACTCCCTCAATCTATTCTGAGAGTTCTTAGGCCTTAACAACTCTAAGAGCCAACTATATTTATCAAATTGCTTTAATGGAATAGCTCATGAGCTCTCTAACTTTAGAAGAATCTAAATTCAAAAACCCTTTTCAAATACCTATGTATTCCTATCACTACTTATAAACTCTCTTTTATAGATTGTACCTCATTTTTTGATTGAATTTCTAGAATAATTAGAAGTTGAAGAAATAAGGCATTTTCTTATATAGACAAATGTCAACTTATTACTTCCATTCTAAATAATCTTCACATTTATCAGAGTTTATATGTTTCCTTACCTCAAAACCTCATAAACTAATAAAAAGGATGCTAAAACTTTTTCTTTAAAGTGGTGGTGCATTCAATAGTTATATAACTAACATTAGTTGGAAGGAGTTATGCTTACTTAGGGGGCCTTAGTATTAGATCTATAAGAGTTACTAAAAAAAGTTCTTTTGAGAATATGGTGACATTATAATGATCATTAGTCCTTATAGGTTAAATGGAAGTATGAATAGAATTTAAAGGAAAAACATTATAGACCATGAAGAGTAGATATGATACTTTTTGGACTATCAACAAACTTCTAAAATTGATAGATATTTTAGCTAAGTAGATGAAATCTCTGACTAGAAATAGGGATAGAACTATCTTCTTGTATGATAATAGGAGCAAGTTAGGTGCTCTTCACTTATTTCTAACATTCACATATATTTAACTAAATATACCAATAAGAGAAAAATTTAAAGAGACAATTAAAATTGAAAATTTTCATTGTGATCATTGAGGTTTCTTTTTAATCTTGATTGCATTTCTAAGCAAGGAGGACTCTACTAACTAGCTATGATATAGCTTAATAAGTTTCACCAACAACTTTGGTATAGCCTTATTTAAATCCCCTGAAATGACTAATCCTTAATGGAAGTTGGTATGTTTTAAGGGACACTTGCCTAAGGTTTCATTTATACTTTAAATGGATGTTAAAAAAAGGCTCATGATCTTTGACAAGATTAAATAAAAAACCAAACTCAATAGCTCATGTGTTTTTTATAAATCCTTTCTTGAAAGTTTGGATCATTTTTTTCAATGATCATCATTAGTTTTGTATAGAGGTATTTATTTTACAGGTGGAACTTGCATTACTAATAGGAAATATAGAACCAAGGGATCAACCAGTCCTCATGAGTTAAGTTCCAAAATAAGCATGATTTGGCCATCTACTAACTAGGAATTAGTTATTATACCTATAATCTATGGATGGAAAAAATAACAGAGTATACTAACATATAGAAAGGGATTCTTATACACTCCTCGATTCTTTTACAGAAAGGATTATTTCTTGAGCCAAATAGAGAAGATTCTTGTAATAGCCAGTTTCCATACTAAAGATTAGAGCCTTAGACTATTGCACATGAATCAAATCATTTGAGAATTTATAAAAATGCATTTCTTTCATATGCATAATAATAGCATACACACATAAATCATAACTTAGTAAACATTGCAAAGAATGTATGTGCACTCGATTGACATATTCTGGGGTATGAAAAGTTTAAAATGATTATGATTTGATTGTGTATTGCTTATTTCTTGAATTTTGGTTTAATGGATTACACATAGTAAATTTGGAATTAATTGTTACAATTGGAAATTTGATAAATTAAAATGTACATTTAATCTTTAAAAAATGTCAAGTAGCAAGACTAGTTGACATATGGGAATTTAAGATGACTAAGCCTATGAAATAAGTTACAAATGGCATAGATAATTAAGAGACAAATGGCAGCAGTGATTGAGGGACAAGTGGCCTAGGATATTGGTGACATTTGGCAACTTATATACAGGATAAATTGATTGAATGCATAGGTCACAAATGTCATCGTAACATAGTGACACCTTGTACCTAATTGAATTAAGCTACTGTAGAAATTGTTTCTAATGTGTTCATTCTTCTTCTCATTTCCTCTTACCACCGAAACACCACATCCTTACATCTCTATGTTTTGTCTAAGTTTTTCTAAATTACCACACCAAAAATCCATGCTTTTACCCTTCACAAGATAGTTATAGAACCAAAACATTGTTGTTCTTACTATGGTCTTTTATCCTTGCTGAAATCCCATCCAATTCCCACCTTGTATTTGATATGATCTTGCATACATATAAGGCAAATTAGACTTGATGGATTGAGGTGGAACTTGAGCTAAAAAAGTAAGTAAAGTACCGATACTTGTGGTATGTTATAATAGAAAGTTTATGATGATTAAATTGGGATGGATTGCATGTAGTGTTGATGATGAAGTGTGCTGGAAAATGATACATGGATTTGATGTTTTTCTTTTTTTTTATGAATGAAAACCATAGGTTATAAGTTGTTATATGGATGATTTAGATTAAGATTTAAATTTTAAATGAAGGCAAATTTATGCTAAAGAAAGGTGCTAGTGAAGTATTCTTGAATTAGGAGAAGTTAGGGTTAAATGTATTTTGGGATTAAGTGAATGAAAATTTATGATTTATTTTTGCACAATCGTGGGAAGATCCACCACGATCTTGGGCAATACTTTGAAATGAAAATTTCTATTTTGTGTGATTGTTAAACTAACTAAGGATAAGTCATTTTACTTTGGGGTATTTGGACTTGATTGAGGCTTGAAATGAACCTAGATAGTTGCTTGATTAATTAGTTAAGGGTTTGATAAGTTTAGGTTGTAATTGATGTCATAACTTAAGGAATAGATTGTCTTGATATCAATGTATTTAAATATGGAAATTATGAGTTGTTAAAGATATAAAGGTGTTCTTATGAATTCAAATGTGATCCAAAGGATATGAATAATGTATTAAGTATGAATGAATGAGAATTGAGAAATTGTGTGAATATATAATGCTAGAAAAGGGTTGGTGAATGTATGATTGATGAATTTACAGTAATCAAGTTTACTTAAGGTATAAACCTCATTGCAAACTAGTTATGTACAAGCTATGATGTATGAATGGTCAAGATTTGTAAATAAGGATACATACCCAAAGAGTCAATTGAGCATGCATTGAATATGACACATATACATGTGTATGATTGAATATTCATATGATTGATAAACTTAGATAATGTGTGAACTATGTGTGTATTGCATAACTAAAGATGCACAAGTTGATCGTCCACATCCAGACGTTGTCGGATCATTAAAGCAATAGTTTTTTTGGAGCGTACTGTGAGTTAACCTAGATGTTTCTCACTATGATTGAATTGTTATTAACTTTCAGTTATTGAATTGTTACTCATATGATTGTTATGATTTCGGAAATTATTGGTTCGAGGAGTTTGATATTCGGGACTGTATATGGAAGTGTTTTCAAATTATATGTGTAATATGGAAGGTGTGATCAACTGAGTGATGAATGCCAGACTCAGATTGAAGAATGTGATAAATGACATAAGCACATTGAATGAAAAATATTGAAAGCATATTATGTGAATTGATGAATTCCATTACATTGATACGCATGATTAGATAAAGGAGTTGTGACCGGAGTGACTAACGTGAGAAAGAGCTTTAAGCTTAGGATTGTGCGTAAAGAGCCATAGGCTTAGATAATAATGAGCCCGGTATCCACAATAGATACAGGACAATAAATGAAATGAGCTGGTATTCACTACAGATATCGAACAGTAAATAGGTTCTTGGTCACAACAGAGTGAAATGAAAATGGAGTCATATGTTTATTTGTATATATATAATTTTACAGGTACATATGAATGATTGAGATGAATTATTGGATTGTTTTGAAATAGTGATATGAAATGTTTGTATACATGTTGTGATGTGGGATTTGATACAGGATGATGTGTTATATTTCTTGAATTTGGTTATATACTTACCTTTATGTTCTGACTTAAGTGAGTACATCGATGATGGTTCACTCACTGAGTTCGCAAACTCATCAAAATTGCAACGTTGATTCTCAGGTGTAAGGGAGTTCTATCTTCTAAGGCAAGCAAGTAGAATTCTAATACTATCATTTTGAGAACAAGAATGACTCAAAGGTTTGGTTAGCGGATATCTGAGGAGTCCAGTTAGAATGTATTTGTTTAATTTCCCATTTCATGTTGAACATCTTGTATGGAGTAGTAAACTCTCAAATGTTATAAAATGTATATACATTGATTATGAAATGTAAAGATACAAAGTAAGTTTATGTTTATGAATGAAATTGGAATATTTGAGCAATTTGAATACTTATGATAAATGTGATGCCTTAATAAGTTAATATGAATGCTCTAACGTGCCATTTTCATAGGATATGTTCTCGAATATCCTTTGGATGTTCTGGCATATGCTCTATGGAAGTGGTTCGTTACAATTCTTATAGAACCTAATAATGTAGAAATATAGGTTAGATGATTACGAAGATTTAAACATTATTTTAGAGTCAGGACAATCTCATCTAACATAGATTGTTCATCAATAATTTTTCAATATATACAGTAAATTTTCATACATAATTACATCTAAAAATAAGAAATAATCATATTATAAAGAAATTATACATTCCTATACTAACATATAAAATTAGTCAAATAATAACTATAATCTTATTATTATAAAATCAATTCCTATAATTGCAAACAAATTATAATTCCAATCAATTATTGGATGACTCATATCAACATTCTCTCTAAAGTTAAAGTATAAATGTTTATAAAACCCAATTTGTCAATGATATCATGAAATTTATAATGTTTAGTGTATAATAAAAATTTAGGATTTCACAAATTCTTGAAAACTTTGCATATTACATAAATGAGGTTTTACAACATGTTTCATTTAATCTTATCATTTCATATTTCTTTAAAAAGTTTTATCTTTATGCATTTTGTTCAATTTGGGAAATTTTGTGAATTTCATTAATCTTTCATATTTTAGGAAAGGATTTTGCTCTTGTAGATATTATTGGTAATTATGTTAGTAAAAATAATGTGTCAGTTGCATGTTATGTAAACTTATATTTCCTTTAATATGACTTTTGTTAACATGGGTAGCATTCATGAAATTCAAACTCAAATAAATCATATATGTCTCAATTGCAATAAAAGGTAAAAGCCAAATAGTGGTTGCAAAATGCAATACATTTTTGTAATAAAAATGATAAGAAAAGTGAGAACTATACAGAATAAAGATGAAAAGATCTAAAACATAAACACTAGAAGTAAGCTCCTATTACTTTCCCAACATAAATTTTTAAAGTTAAAATGGTAAGAAGATGGTTAACTAAATAATGAGTAAAAGTAATTGTTCCTCTATTATGCACTTCACAATTGAGGGTATATAACACATGGTTTTGTTGACATTATACCAATAATTGATTGTAAGAGTTTCATGTGTTAATGCTTATAGTGAAATTTGGCGCTGTATGCAATAGATATAAATACAATATTAAACAAATATATTATATTAAATATGAAATATTCTTTTTCGCAGGCCCTATTTTGTGTTGAAGAGTGTCACTCATCATTCTTCTTTGTAGTTTGTGGTTGTCTATCCACCCAGGTAAATCGTCCAACTAAAGTCTACCATATGTGTTGCTTTAATAGTACAAGTATTTGTGCTTGGGTTATGTGTGAATGAAAAGGAGGTCTTGATTTTGTGCTGTTTGGAGTATGCTTATAATCACTGATGAGTTTTTATGTTTTTCTTTAATAGTCTAAGTATTTATGTTTGGGTCTTGTTTGAATCATTAAGAAGCATATGTATGATTACATAAATATTTACTGTATGTGGAATGAGTTTGAGATCTTATGGATAATCCAATGTATAATAAACCCGTAGGATGATATATAGGCTGGAAACTCTCATTAGGCTTATCAGTGAAAAATTCCATGAGCCTAAAAGTCATACGAGAACTTGCTTTCTTGATTCATAGGTGTAATCAATGTCACGTCCCATAGTATTAAAATCAATTTTATGTGATTAAGTCAAATAAAAATATTTAAACTTCAACGTGATTAATTCAAACTTATTATTAACATAAGAAATTCATAGGTTTAATAGGCACGATAATTCTTTGCATAATTAACCCGTAGGACGGTATAATGGATAAAAACCCATGATGCAATTCCCATGAGGTTATCGGTGAAAAATTGAATGAGCCTAGGAGTCACAGCAAGAACTTGCTTTCTTTATTCACAAGTGTAAACAATGCCACAAACCATAGTATTAAAATCAATTATATGTGATTAATTCAAAAATAAATACTTGAACTTCAATGTGATTAATTCAAACTTAGTATTAACACAAGAAATTCATAGGTTTAATAGACATGACAATTCCTTGCATAATAAACCTGTAGGATGGTATATAGGCTGGAAACCCATGATATAGCTCCCATGAGGCTTATCAGTGAAAATTTTCATGAGCCTAAGAGTCATAACGAAACTTGCTTTCTTGATTCACAGGTGTAAATAATGCCACATACTATAGTGCTTATTTAAAATCAAACTTTGGGTTAATGTGGTGATTGTCCAATCATTAAGGTGGAAATGGTTGTGTTTGAGTTTTCTAATTGTGAACTCATATGGTGGGATAGGTTGGTTTCAATTTGGAGGGAAAATGGTTAGAGATATGTAAAAACTTAGGGGATGTTTTTTAAAGTAAAGGTTAACAAGGGATACTAACTATGAAATCATTGTTTTAAATAACATTTGCAAAAATAAGTAATGTTGATAGATTTTAGATGTATAGATGATTAACACCCTATGATTTCATTAATCTTGATTTTGTTGAGGGAGTTGAAGCTTTTATTCACTATGCATGTTCTCAACCTACATATATGGATGGATTAAAGATCAGAAATCCATATAAAAAGTGCAAACATATTCATTTTCTTCCCATTGATGAAATGAATTTGTTCCAAATTATTTTAAGTAGACATGACATAGGAAGTCATTGATTTGTAGCACCTCAAGGGGTAATGAAATAAACTTGTCAATAAATGTGGATGAGTTTGAAGCAGGGACAACATTTAGAACAAATAATGTGGGTGCAACTAAAAATCCTTACATCCAAATGGTTTATGATGTAGTCGATTATACCTTTCAAGAAAATATAAAAAAATCTTGAAGAAGAACCAAACCCACATGCAAAACAATTTTTTGACTTACTATAATTAGTTGACCAAGAATTATGGCCAAATTGTGAGACCATGACTCAATTATCTTCAATTGCTTGAATATTGAACATAAAGCCTGAAGGACATATTTCTGATCGAAGTTTTGATAACATTATTGCTTTTTAGAATGAATCATTTCCTCCTAATCATATAATGGTTGACAATTTTTACGATATGAAGAAACTTATTAGGGATCTTAGTTTTCCAGTTGCAAAAATTGATTGTTTCAAATTGGGATGTATGTTATTTTGGGGAGATGATGTGGAATTACAAGCTAATTTTGTGATCAATCTAGGTTCAAAATTAGAAAGCATACTATGAAACATAAATTAGTACCTTGGAAGCAAATGTATTATTTCCCGCTAGCTTTGAGACTTCAAAGACTATATGCGTTTGATATTACTGCGTCTCACATGAGATGGCATAATGAACATGACAGGAAGATGGAAGAATGAGTCATCCATCAGATGCACTGGTATGGAAACATTTCAATAACACTCTATGAGTTTGCAGCCGAAAGTTGAAATGTTAGGTTAGGATTATCGACAGATGGATTCCAACCTTTTGGTCAATCGGGCCAACAATGTCCATCATGGCCAATCATAATTATTCCTTATAATTTGCCTCTATGGATGTATATGAATGAGACATATATGTTATTGATAGTGATTGTATCAGGGCCTACAAATCCAAAGTATAAGATTGATGTATTCTTACATTGGTATTTGAATTGCATCATCTTTGAGAATATAGTGTGGAGATATATGATGTGTCTCTCAAACAAAACTTTGTGTTGAGAGTAGCTTTGATATGGACTGTTAGTGATTTCTCGGCATATGCTGTGTTGTCTGGATGTAGGACAGCAGGAAAATTGGCTTATCCTTATTATGATAATGATTTCGATGCGTTTTATCTTCTAAACGGGGCCAAAACATCTTGGTTTAACAACCACAGGAAATTTCTTTATCCAGATCATCCATTTAGATACAATAACCAAAAGTTCATTAAAAATAAGGTGGTACAAACACCTTCTCCCCCTCATAAAGCTAGTGAAGAGATATTGCAAGAGATTGATAAATTAACGTTGCTGAAAGTTATACAACTTGAAGCTGATGAAGTTAATATGAGCATTAGTAAAAACTTTGGTTGGAGAAAACATAACATCTTTTGGTATTTTCCATATTGAAAAACTAATTTGATATGTCATAATCTAGATGTGATGCATATAGATAAAAATATTTGACAATTTGTTCAATACTATAATGAACATTGAATGGAGGACAAAGGATTACACAAAATCACGAACTGATTTAAAAAAATTTTATAGAAGGAATGGGTTAGATAAAGATCTTTGTACCGATAAATATCCGAAAGCATGCTACACTTTGGACAAAAAACAAAAGAAATTTTTTTTGAATGGTTGAAAAGTCTAAAGTTTTCTAATGGTTATGTTTTGAAATTGGCAAGGTACATGGACATGAGGAAGTACAAATTATTTGGGATAAAAAGTCATGATTGTCATATGTTTATGCAAAGGCTAATTCCAATTACATTTTGGGATTTGCTACCGAATAAGGTTTTGGAAGCTATAACAGAATTAAATCTGTTTTTCAAAAGCTTAACATCATCTTAAATAAAGTTGGTTGAAATGGAAAAACTAGAAAGAGAAATTCTAATTATCTTGTGCAAATTGGAAAGGATTTTTTTCTCCAAGCTTCTTTGACTATATGGAGCATCCACTTGTACATTTAACATATGAGGTGAAACTTGCTGGTGTAGTTCAATATCGATGGACGTATCCATTTGAGAGGTAATTATAGTTAATATTTAAATAAAAGTTATAGCATGTTTTAGTCACAAAATTGTGGTAAGCCTATTTGAAATGTAGGTATTTGAATTACTTGAAGAAAAATATCAAAAACAAGGCTAGAGTTGAAGGTTTGATATGTAATGCTTCTTTAGTGGAGGAAGCAAGTACATTTTGTTCACATTATTTTAAGCCCTAATCAAGATGGGGGGGAACTGGTGATGCCAATGGTAACCTATCTATTTTCATAGTATATGGACGTTCAATAAGAAGAATGTTAATAGCAGAAGAAATAGAGGTTGTTCATGGTTACATTTTATTGAATTGTCAAGAGGTTCAACCTTTCATGCAGTATGTTTAAGTTGATTTTGAAATAGATTATCTGAGTTACTGAAGTTACTATTATTCACAACTAAAATACATAATAATGCTTTTAGATTATACCAGCAATAGTTACACAAGCTAATTCCCCACAACAACATAGGATGATATCAATAAAGAAGTTGAAAGACACTTTCCTCGATGGTTCGAGAAATATGTAAGTTTCACTTGTAATAATTGAATGGATGAATTAACATATGAAAGTGATTAGATGACATTATATTTTAGTGTAGGCCTCAGAAAATCCAATAGAGAACAAGTTCATATATGATCTTGCGAAAGGACCTTTGCAAACTGTTAAATCATATCCGGTGCATTTTGTTAATGGATACAAAGTTTCACACAGAATATCATGGTCATAACATGGCAACAGTAAATAGTGGGGTTTGTATACAGGGAGAATTGATGGATTACTATGATAAAATTATTGAGATACTTGAAATTGAGTACGTTATATTCCCAATTGATATAATCTAGTTGAAATCAACTAGTGAAAAAGATTAAGACAATTTGAACATTTCATGATGGTGAAGCAAGCGATTCAAGTATATTATGTCCCTTTTCCCAGCTTATGATAAAAATAAATCATATTGGTTGGTAGTATGCAAAGCAAAACCTAAAGGTGTTTTTGAATTATATGGAAAAGGAGAAAATAAGTGAATTGAAAGCGAAGCACTTAAGGAAGATGTTTATGAAATAAATGCATGTGTAACATATAACTTGAATGAACCTTTGAACGATCCAAATAATGAATACATTGACATTTCATCTAGAGAGGATGAGAAGCACGAGAGATTTGAAGAGGAGCGTGAATTTGATTCTAATTCTTTGGAAAAAGAAGATAATGATGATTTTGATTTATAATTAAGTACTAATAGTGATTAATTTGTGTTTGTAGTATAATATTATATGAATAAATATATTATTTCATCAATAATATATTGTTATATATTGAATTTATATTGTTCTATTACTAGAAAATTCAATAAAATGTGAATTTCAGGTTAAAAATATGCCACTAAAGAGAAAACAAGATATGATGCAGCCAAGGTTTAGAATAAAACGATTTGAAGAAGGTAGTGCATTACCATATGCAACATCACTTTCTGCAGATGCTACTGCACATCCAAATGTGGCATCATCTTTGGTACCTAATGTTATACTATCCAGCGGCTCTACTACACCATACACCACCTCTATATCGACAGAGATATTAGGGGTTAACATTGCAGAAGAAGGAGCCGACCTCCAACCTAAGGCTAAGGGAGTTGATGGAAGAACGTACATCACAATTATCAACAATTTGTAGGTAAAATTCTAAAAATTTTCTAATACATGATAACATCATAGTTTTATACTTAAGTTATAGGTTTTAATTTGAAAATGATCCAAAATAACTTATACATTAGGTTAGTTCCGTCTGACAAGTGCTCAAGAAATATCTCATCCAAGATCAAGGAGAGGATAGAACTTGAGGGTTATATATGAAAGAATGTCTCTCAGCCGACAAAGGATTTTCATTATCAAGAGTTTGAGGTACACAAAATATATTCTTTAATCTTTTTATTTTACCTAATTTTATACATTAATTAGATAAATATTGTCGTTTATAAGTACTTATTATATGTTTTCTTTTTTTTTCAGAAAGAATTTTTTTGGGATCCAAAATTTGATGATGTTATTGATAATGTATAGGAGAGGCGAGCTCATACACATTATAAAGACTTTCTTGCTTCGATACATAAGAATGGTGTACAACCACCATCTATATCCGAAGAAATATGGAGTCGTTGGCAACAGTATTGGGCATCACCTGAGGCAATATCCATTTCAGAGCACAATTCTGCCAATAGACATGGAGGACTAGACAGAGAGAGCCTACTTGTACACACCGGAGGAATTTTTACCCACCAAGAGCACGCACTTCAACTTGTAAGTATCAAAACTTTATACTTATATTTTGAATTTTGTACTTTGATGTATGAAATATGATTTCAATGTAATTTGATGAATGAAATTTAAAATGAAAATATATTTGCATTATGGAGAATAATAATGTTATAAATGTATGGTGCCATTAATGACTATTTTGTTAAGTTAATTTTTTTTATCTAGTAGGGGGTAAATATCATAAAAACAAAGGAAATTATTTTGAAATTTTTTAAAATTATAGTTCACTTATAAAAATTTATTCTGATGCAGGAAAAGTCTACAAGCAGGAAGCCTACACCACGCCAGCTCTTTTTGCACACTCACACCAAGAAGTATGATGGTGTGACCTTTGTCAACACCCGATGCATACAAGTTTATGTATATAATAAAATCTATACTTTAATATTAATTCTTAAAAAGTATCTCTTATTAACATAAACAATTATAATGATAGGACCAAATACAAGAAAGCATTGAACGAAAATCTCAAAACTCTGAGATTATTGATGAGGGTCAATTATACCTTGATGCAGTGGGTGGTAGAGACTGTTATGGAAGGATTTTCGGGTTAGGTTCATTAGCAAAAACATTTTATTCGCATTCCTCCATATCCATCATAGTTGGATCTAGTAGGTGATCCGCATCAAATGAGAGAGTCCTCCAACTTGAGAGCATAGTGGAGGAAATAGGAATGTCTAAGTATGTAAGAGACTGCTTTACGGTTTTAAGACATACAAATAAGGAGAGCTAGGTAGTCACGTGTTGAGCATTAGAGGAATGAAAATATAGTATTATTAATGGATAAACCTGAAAGAATTTTAAAGGCTTTCAAAGTAGACATCAGTGCATTGATAGATATTCCATATGTTTTTAAAAGAGAACATGGTCATTTGTAAAAGATAAGCTAACTATTTCATCTTCTTATATGTGTAATGATACTTAAATAGTTTGTCCTGGTTGACAAAAAATCGGATCAGTTTTGTAAGTACCTTATAAAAGGTTAAAAGGTAAGGTGATAGGGAATCACCTTGCCTTAATCTTCTTGCACTCTTCATATATTTGGAAGGCTTTCCATTTATTAATACACTATAAGAGATAGAAGGGATGAATTGTTCAATCTTAAAAAAATTTCCAAAATGTCATATGATACAATTCTTAAAAAGCTCTTGAGGAAAAAATTATTTAAATCTTTCCTTTTAATGATAGTCCCTTATGAGGAATCAATGTATTGTGGAATTAAAGGCTTAAGCTTATTATCAATAAGTTTCGAGATGAATTTATAGATTGTATTTCAATATGATAAAGAATAATAAACCTTAGGTTGACACAATTAAAAGTCTTGTTAAGCTCCATTAGTTTTTTTTATTCGATTAAAGAATTCCAAAAACTGCTTTTGTCACTATTATTTAAATAGGGAATGGTTAATAAGCATCCATATATTTATTTAAATAAGGACTGGTTGTTAAGCTTGGATATAGTTTGTTATAGCTACTTTTATCTTCAACTTATATTTCTTCATCAACAGGGGATTGAAATATGTTTTGAATTTAGTATTTCCATTAATTTAGATACTGCCCAGTGAGTATTTTTAAACTTCTTACTATTAAGAATCTTAATTTCATCCTTTACCATCTGAAGCTTTCTTATAGAACTTCTTCCCTTGAGTTTTAAAGGTAAGCCCCTTTATGACAACTTCCTCAATTACATTGACTTTAGTTAGAAAGTTGATGAACAAAAAGGGATTTTGTAAATATTGTAAAAAAATTAGAATCACTATAGTAATATGATTAAAGAACAAAGGGTTATTAAAAGAAACTTTAATTTTAGAAAAAGTATAGATCCACTTATCATTAACCAAATCTTTTTTCCTTAAGAACCATTTTTCATTTTGTTTATTGCTCAAAGTGAAGTAGTATGCCTCCATCTCCAAGTCTGTCACTTAGATGTTACAATCACAATCATAGAAATCTTCTAAATAGTTCCTAATGCATTAATTTTCTTTAATTTATGAGGGATGAATGATACTATTGAAGTCTCCTAGAATGATCCAAGGAGAGTTAATAAAAGTTCCAATTTCCTTCCGTTTGCTCAATATGAGGATCCTTTGAGAATATGGTTAAAAGAAAAGATATCTTTTCTTTCATAAATCTCATTAAGTTAATCAGTTAATTTAAATTTATAGAATGAACTACATCAATCCTATTAGGATCATAAGTGCTTACAAGTTTACCATTATAATGAAATTAATGATTAAGGATAATAGTCCAATTTTCATATTTCTACATTTATCCTGTTTGATGTTTAAAATTCTAATAAGAAAAGGTGTAATAATATTTAAGTAATACATTGAAGCTTGTTGTTTATTAGAGCAATTAAGTCGTCTAACATTCTATGAGAGTGTAGTCATTGTGAAAGGAAAAAACATAAGCCCTTCTTTTCTTTATTAGACTTTTTTCTAGTGAAAATTTTAAATCTAATACCTGGACTAAGTTTAATGTGTTCCTCAACAAGAAGAAAGCGTTCATAATTCCAATCGACATCCATACCCTTAGCTTCTTTTGAAGTAAGGATCTAGACATCATCATTAAGAGCAACTCTATCCTAAATGGCTATTTTAGAAACAATACTTGAATTCAGATTCATCATGATTTTTATTTGATTGAAGGTTACCCAGATTCAGCTTTTAAAGTGGGCACTTATAACTCTATAGGAGAAATATTATTGGATAAAACTTCTTTATCTATATTAAAAAGTCTCCTTTAAGTGTTTATAGGGATATCCTTGTCCCAGTATCTTTGTTAATTGGTTGATGATTTTCCTTAGCTACTATCTCAACATTAACTTCCTTATTACTGTTATTTTTTTCTTTTGTAACCATCTGCATTAGCTCTTAGTACTATCCTGTTAAAAACAATATTATCCTGTTAAAAGCTAATGCAGATGGTTACATCTTCTTTGTTGGATATTCAAAATCATCAAAAAGTTTTTCAGTCCACAACAATATTATAAGTCCACAAAAACAATCATCAATCATCAAAAACAATATAATCATGTGCTGTGCCTTTTCTGTTTTACTAACGCAGATGTTAACACAGACGCGTTCTCTGTGTTAATGTTAACACAGACGTTCTCTGTGTTAACAACACAGTCTGTGTTAACTGTTAACACAGAAAACACAGACGTTCGTCTGCATTAACAACGCAGAACAATGACGCAGACGCATCTTCTGCGTTGTTAACGCAGACGTGGTGCATAAATTTTATGGAGAAAAAAATAACATAGAAGAACCAACCTGATGAGGAGAGGCATACGGGAGCAGAAGCAAAAACCAAGAGTCGGCTATAGGTTCAGAAAAGACGAGAACAGATGGTTTGTTTACATAAGTGACGGAATCCACTCTAAAAACAGTTTCCCGAAAAAGCTCAAATTTGAGCTTTTTTTAAAAGCTTCAAATTGTAGCTTTTGAAAAAACTGTATTTTGACTTTTTCAAAAGTTATTTCTACTAAAAAAGTACTTTTAAAATTTGTACCCAAACACTCATTTTAAAAAAAAACAGCTTTTGCGGTAAAAAAAAAGTACTTTTGGAGTTTCCAAAAACCGAACCAAACAGGCACTTCATCCTCTAGCTTGATGTTTTTGTTATTCCCTGACGTTGTAGCAGATCTGAATTTTATCCTAATTTTTTTTATCATAATCCCTAATAAAATCAAACATTTGAATAACTGAACAAATCATAACATTTTAAAAAGTTGCAAACCACTAGAAATCCAAATCTTTTCCCAAATTTAACCCTGTCATATGACCTTTGTTCTAGCCTTAAAAAATTATCAGGTGAAATGAGTTTTGCCTTGTTATTAATAAAACCAGATGCAAATGCTTGTCTTTTTAATCAAATGTTGAAGTGTTTGCATAGGATTAGTATTAAAATCGACCACAAAATTTCTTCCTGGGTCTTGAAGATAAATATACACCAAGAAAGTTTCTCACCTATATTACATTTCAACGAATACGCTAGCATCTATCTAATTACTTAACAAAATCTCTCTATCCGCTGGCATACCACCAAAATGTTGCAGGAAACAAAACAAGTCACTTGGGTTGAAAGAGGTACAACGACAGGCAACTGTATTTAGATTTTCCTTCTCTTTTTACCTCTTTCATTCAACAATCCCTTCCCTGTTAGTGTCTTAAGTTTTTGTTTTTTCCGCTCGTTTTCTTTCTCCTCAAAGCCATCATCCATCATTTTCATTGTTGCCACACGTTTAGCTTTGTAAATCTGCAAACAACATTTTGACACCCATAAATAATAATATGTTTTCCGCGATAAAAAGGTTGCTATGATTAATTACACTTAGGTGAGCACGTTAACTACCTTGCCTATGTCTACCTAAAATCAATATTATCTTAAAGATAAGTAAGGACTACCTTGCCCCATTGTCTCCTAAGGTATGAATTCTAGATTAATAATATTAAAAAGACATACTTACCTTTGTAATATCAGATAGAACTTCTTTCTCTTTACAGGCAAATTCCTCCAATTGTCTTCCGATAACATTTTCTATCTCATGTATGAGCTCAACGTCATTCTGAAAATTAGATTTAGCCATGTTACGCGAGATGAGAATGAAGGACAAAAATACCCTATGTACCTAAGAATCTCCATCAGTTATAAAACCTTTGTCATTCAAACTGATGTAGCAAAACAATTATTTTTAGTTACTTGTCTATAATATATAGTAACAAATGCTATCGAAAATTCTGGAGTGCAACGTTATAAGCCTCCAATATTTACCTCAGTAACGAAACTCAATGCCAGGCCTCCCCTCCCTGCTCTTGCAGTACGCCCTACACGATGAACATAATCTCTAGGATACCTGCAACAACTTGCAGTTAAAGCCACAAGACAAACACTTCTCAATAAAAGGCTTACAAGGAATACAGTTGAGGCGTAACCTTGGAACGTCATAGTTGATGACAAGATCAACAGTTGGAATATCCAGGCCACGACTGGCAACATCAGTTGCTATCAATATTGGAGCTTGCCCAGATTTGAATCGATGCAATGCAGCTAGCCTTAGAGACTGGGACTTGAATGAATGCAAAGCCACAGCTTCCTCATCAAGCTCATCCAATAATAAACTCAAATGATGACAAGTTCTGTTCCCACATTAGAATGAGAAGTAAGAAAATGAACATATTTACATTCCATAGATAAAAATTCTTAAGAAAAGTAACATAGGACCCAAACCCACCAAGTGTCAAGACAAATTTACTAGTACCCATAAAATAAGAACATCGGCTTCTTTTATCAATGCTTAAAAACAGAGGCAGTCTTTCTACAAAGAGCAGAATTTTCAATCATTAAGACTAGATAAACTTGTAGTCTTAATGCCATGATCCAACTTATTTTGTATAATGGAATTGCTTAATCAACAAAAAACTTAACAACCACTGCATGTATCTATTTATGAGTGTAGTAGTAAAAGAAAGGGAGTTCATTACTGCATGGTCATGGAACTAAACATTGCACACATAGAAAGAACAGATCAGTCATCAAATCCATCAGCTACTAAAAGCATGGTTCATTATAGCTTAGAATGTCAGCAGATAAGTTACAAACTTAGAAAGCACAGTGAAATATTTCAGATTAAATTAATTTGTACCTGCATGTAGAAACAAATATCATGGCAGATCGAATATTCATGTCTTCCATTTTTGACAGTATATAAGCCAGATAAGCATCCTTAACATTCTTAGGCATGAAAATGTACTCTTGTTTAAGAGTTTCAACTGTCTTGAATCCTTCATATGCCTCATAAAAGTATGCCTTATTTGCTGAAATCTCTAGCAGTGACTGCAATTCATTTGTCATTGTTGCAGAAAATAACAAAGTCTGTCGATTTTTTGGCAAGCAGTTAAATACTGTTCGTAATTCCTCTTCAAATCCAGCATCCAAAACTCTGTCAGCTTCATCCAAAACTAGGAACTAATACAACAACCAATAGGGAAAGAAATGAGAGTGAGATAACTAAATAGCCATTGTTGAATAAAAGTGAACTGAACAATGATAGATGAATCCATAAGACTTTAGCTGCTCATAAGCAACTCAAAGTTCATATAGCAAGATTATAGGCCATTTACTTTAGAAATCAACATTCAACATATAATTGGCATTACAAATTCAGAAATAGTCTAATGCACAAATAGGGATCAACACAAAGCTAATTCAAGGGATGAACTTACAAATATGATCTAAGGGTTGTTGACTATTTACTTTAAACTTCGGCATTCAACATGCAATTGGCAGTCTAATTCACATAAGGGTATCAATAAAAGCTAATCAAGGGATTAAACACTTAACAGTACGGTCTAGGTGTCATAAACTTCAGGAAGAATGTTCTAGCTTCAACGTAGTTTTAGGCCGATATCTATTCAAATTAGTTGTGTATTTCTCTTATTACATGAAAGTACAATAGAAGAGATTCCTCCTAATTAACAACTCTTCATGAAATTTCATTATGTAACTTATGTACAAGCACTTTTACCGAAAAATGCACCCCAAAGTGAGATTTCACAAGTGTATAGATTATCTTTCATCTCAATTTCCCATCTGATTGTCCTCTTCACATTTTTTGAAGGAGCTTTGATCAACACTATCAAGCTTTCATCCAAACATAAACATATATATGAACTCAATAACTTGAAATGGAATCTAAGTTACCTTGGTTCTAGAAAAGACCAAAGGGATATCAGGATTCTTCTCTAACAAGACTTTAACTCGGCCAGGGGTGGCAATAACAACATGTGGTCTACTTGTTAACGCCTTTGCTTGGGTCAGCATATCCATGCCACCAACCACCACTGAGCAACGCAGATGTAAAGAAGATCCCAGGGCTCGGAACTGTTCTGCCAGCTGGTAGGCTAGTTCCCTTGTTGGAGTAATCACCAGTGCAAAAATCCCGTAGGGGTCCTCAGCCAGGTGGTGCAGGATGGGAAGTGCAAATGCTGCAGTCTTCCCACTTCCTGTCTGGGCCAGACCCAGCACATCCTGGCCAGCTAAAATTTTGGGAATGCAGTGTGTTTGGACCGGAGTTGGTTGCTTCATTCCCAGCTCCTTGCAGGTTTGAACTGCCCATTCTGCAAGACCAAGATCGGAAAACATACTCTTTGTGGTGGTGGAATCGTGATTAGGATCCCTGGAACTTTCCTTCTCCACTTTTGAGGTTTGGGATTTCAGGACAGATTCTTCTTTTTGATGGGATTTAGGGGCTTTTTTGTGAGGCTTAAGGGGTTTAGTGGATTTGAAGAAGAGAGGGAAGTTTTTGTCTACCAGTGTTTCTTCTTGCTCCATGATGGTACTTGTTCTGTTTAAAAGGAAAAAATGTAAGAAATTTGTAAATTGAAAAAATCAATATTACTAGCAGTTATCAGAACAAGATGCCATTATAATCAAATGCAAGTTTCTTCAGGAACATGAAATCAATGTAGTTTCATGAACCAATAAGATTTAAGGCACTTAGGAGAAAAATTACAACAGAATCTTTCTGCAGATAAGACTATTTATATCAATCACAGAAATATTTATATAATACTCATAATTTTTATTTTCAACTTCAACAAAACTATCATGATTTTCACAATCATGATAACGATGCCAAAAAAACCCACAAAACTAATTAATTAATATATAACAACACCGCGAAATGCTCGTTGACAACTAAGAATCTAAACACAAACTAAATCGTCTTCAAAAGTAGAAAAGTACCCCACAACTAACCGCTGGAATCGAGTTACAACGAGAAACGAAAAACCACCAATACCTGGCGAATGAAGCTAGTGGTTTCTTCTTCAGACGACGGTGGGTTCCACTGGCTCCTTCCAGACGACGGCAACTTCCAACAGAATGACTAGTTTGTTTTTCAGACGACGGCGACTTCACTAGCTTCTTTCAGACGACGACGATTTCCAGACGACGGCTATAATTGAACATAACTGGCCTGAGGTACAACGTTGGTGGCAAAAGTTGAAGAGCCTGTTTGGAAACCTTCGAATTGAATTCATTAACGAATTGAATTCAATTACATTAATGAGATTGAATTGAATTCAATTTACATTATTTGGAACAAATTCAATAATATTAGAATTGAATTTAATTACACTGTTTGGAACAAATCCAATAATATTAGAATTGAATTCAATTATTTCATGTGACACATTTACCCCTGACTAAAAATAATGTTATTAACTAATAAACATTCAGGGGGCGCTTGATTTACATAAAGTAATGGGAATATGAATGAGAATGAATATAGGAAGGAATGAGAATGAATATAATCATTATAATTATGACGGTTAGTTAAGATGAACGAATGATTACCATTACCATTGATAGTGGTTGGTTTATAAAAAATATTGTAATTAATTAATTACAAAATGAATTATATTTTAATTAATGAATGAATTATATATTAATTACAATATTTTAATTAATGAATGAATTATATTTTAATTAATTAAAATTTTAATTAATGAATAGTTATATTTTAATTAATAATAACATTTTAATTAAATATAATGTAAATAAATATTAATAATAATATTTTAATTAATTATCTTGTCATTAATTAATTAATTACAATATTTTAATAAATGAGTAATAATATTTTAATTAATTAATAGTTATATTTTAATTAGTTATATTTTAATTAATGAATAGTTATATTTTAATTAATAATAATGCTTTAATTAAATATAATGTAAATAAATAATAATAATAATATTTTAATTAATTATATTGTAATTAATCAATTATAATATTGTAATTAAGTAACAATTATATTTTAATTAATAAATTAATTACAATATTTTAATTAATTATTTAATTGATTTACAAAAAATTAAAAATCCCATTCCTCTAGATTATGAGGGGAATGGAGGATTGCCCAAAACTAAGGAATGAAACTTTTAGATCTTCAATGATAGGTTCATACCAAACATTAATTTTCATTCCATACCCATACCCCTTTTTTTATACCCTTCAAACAAGCACACCCTCACATTTACATAGGGCAACTTATAAACATCAATTTTATTATAAGTAATATCATCAAAAAAGTTTATTATTAAAATGAAAAGAAAATTTTGATTGCAAATAAAAGAAAATTATTATAATTTATAAGCTTAAAAGTGCATAAAGGAGCAGTCGTTCTTTGGCATTGATAACTACAAAGCACTATCAAAATTTGATATTTCACTCCAAATTATATATAATATTTTAATCAAATTTATTTAAAATAAAATTTAAAATATTTTAAATTTTCTCAATTTAAGATTTAATTTTTTGATATTTTACTCCAAATTACATATAATATTTTAATCAAATTTATTTAAAATATTAAAAAATTTCTCAATTTAAAATTTAAAAAACTTAGCAGATTTTAATCAAATGTTGATTATAATATTAAATTTTAAAAAGAAATTAAAAAATTATTAAGATCTAAAATTGAATAATCTGAATATAAACATAACTTTTGTGCTTTGGGTCAAAGATGGCTGTGAGGATTGGAGAAGGCACATATTAGATAGCGTGAATGACGCAGCCAAGTAAAATTAGTTTTTTGATGATTTGAACTAGGTCTCTCTTATTGAAGTCTGCACGCACTGTGTGGTAAACAGTCATCGGCGATTTGCTTCTGGCAACGGCTAGGCTTTGGGTCTTTCAAACTTCATATTTCCTCCGATCTCTCTTTTGTTCCCGACCACGTTCTTCTCGATCTCTTCTCGGCTCGTCAAGTTCCACAGACGAAACGGGACGTCGGCAGTTGGGTTTGTCTGTATGGTTCACGAGCATCACGGTAGGTCTTTCGTTTTCTCTCATTTGGAACCCAAAAAAAATGACGCAGCCAAAGGAGTTCAATTCACGTGAATGATAGCGTGAATTGAACTTACAAAGGAGGTGGGTTT
>JANVCL010068748.1:0-23947 GCA_026546855.1 Erythroxylum incrassatum
GAGATGATGGTTGGGAGTCTTTATTGAAACAAGTCGTTGACTTTTGTGGTGAAAATAATGTAAGTGAGATAGATATGCAAGATATGTTTATAGTTAGAGGGAGATCAAGGCGTAGAAGCGAAGACATGACGAATCTTCATCACTATCGTGTTGAGCTTTTCTATTCTGTGATTGACATGCAACTTCAAGAGCTTAACAATCGATTTGATGAAGTCAATACAAGTCTGCTTTTATGTATGGCATGTCTTGATCCTAAAGACTCCTTTTTTGCATTTGACATGGACAAATTGATTGAACTTGCAAAATTCTATCTATTAGAGTTTCCACCTATTGATTTAATTGAACTTGAATATCAACTTGGGAATTTTATCACTAATGTACATATGGATAAGAATTTCTTTGAACTGAGTGGAACTGGAGACCTTGTTAAGAGAATGGTGGCTACAAGAAAGCATCATGTATTCCCTTTAGTTTATTTGTTAGTCAAATTGTCGTTACTTTTACCAGTTGCTATAGCCACAGTGGAAAGAGTTTTCTTCGTAATGAAAATTATTAAGAGTTCACTTCGTAATAAAATGAGAGATGGCCTATTGAATGATTGTTTAGTGTGCTACATTGAAAGAGATGTATTTGCAAATATTGAAAATGATCTTATTATGAAAAGATTTCAATCTATGAAAAGTAGCTGAGGATTATTGTAATTTTAACTATTTTATATTCTTAATAAAACTTTATTTTTTATTTAGTTTTTATATGAAAATTTTTATGAAATCTATATTTTATTTGGGCCCTCCTATCATAAATTCCTGGCTCCATCACTGGATATAAGGCTAGACTTGTAGCTAAAGACTATAGTCAGAGAGAAGGGATTGATTTTAAAGAAACTTTCTCACCAGTTTCTACCAAAGATTCACTGCGAATCATCATGGCTATAGTTGCTCATTTTGACTTGGAACTCAATCAAATGGATGTTTGTATGAAGATGTTTATATGATCTAACCAATTGCTTTCGAGATAACTGGTAAAGAATATATGGTTTGTAAGCTCAAGAAGTCTATCTATGGGTTAAAACAAGCATCAAGAAAATGGTATCTCAAGTTTGATATGGTTGTCACTGCAAATGGCTTCAAGGAGAATGTAATTGATCAATGTATATATATGAAGTTTATTGGGAGTACATTCATTTATTAACCATTTTGATATAAAGGATCTTGGTGAGGCCTCTTATGTACTTAGAATTCAGATTCTCAGAGATAAAGCTAATGGGATTCTTCGATTATCTCAAAAGACTTACATTGATTAGATCTTGAACGGATTCAATATCCATTCTTGTTCTCCTGGAAAGGCACCAATAGTGAAAGGTGATAAATTCTCAAAGGCTCAATGTCCACAAAATGATAAAAAGAGAGATGAAATGAAAGTTGTTCCTTATGCATCATTTGTAGGTAGTTTGATATATGCTCAAGTATGCACACGCCCTGATATTGCTTTTGTTATAGGCGTGTTGAGAAGATACTTAAGTGATCCTGGTGTTAGCCATTAGAAAACGGCTAAGAAAATCATGGGGTATCTTCGAGGTAGCAAAGACCATAATTTGACTTATCGGTGAACTGACACTCTTGATATAGTTGGGTTCAGTAATGCTGATTATGTAGGATGTGTGGATGATAAAAAGTCACCTTCAGACTACATCTTTATGATGGCTGGAGAAGTTGTATCGTGGAAAAGTGTCAAACAGATACTCTCAACATCCTCTACCATAGAGGCAGAATATATGATGTGTTATGAGGCAACTTGTCAAGCAATATGGTTGCGGAATTTTATTTCAACATTAGATATTGTAGACTCTATTTCGAGTCCGCTAAAATTGTATTGTGATAACTCTGCAGCTGTAGCTTTCTCTAAGAACACTAAAAGTACTTCTCGCTTAAAGCATATTAATATAAAGTACTATTTTGTTAAAGAGAAAACTGTTGAATCCCTCATTACTGTTGAGTATATGCCTGTAACTAGCATATTAGCAAATTCACTTACAAAAGGCTTGCCTATATGTGTGTTTGCATAATATATCTCCTGCATGGGATTGTTAGGATCCTAGCTTGATAAGATTAGTGGGAGTTTACTATTTTGTATTAAACATGGTAGTGCTTTGTACAAATTTCTTGTGACTTTTATATATGAAACATGCATAATGATGTTTGCAGTCATTTCTTGTTTATATATATATATATTGATGTATATATGTAGTTTGACGAAATGACAAATACAAAAGGAGACAAATGCAAAGTCTCAGTTGTTGTACTGCATGCATGTTGTTTTAATGGTTATTGTGGTATTTGAACGTCTCTAGGGCCAAATCATATTATATATATCTTATCGATATAATATTGCATATAATTTATTTGACTACTTTTGGATGATAGAGATTGATATGGTGGTTTGATTATATTGTCCAAGTGCGAGAATGTTAGAAATATGTGGACTAATATAATCGCAACATTAATTCAATATGCATGACCATTAATCAAATTGCCTAATGTATGTTTAATAACCATAATAAGATGGTTAATAATTTGCCAATTATATTTGAGGTACATGGTAGTACCATAATAACTATAGTTGGCCCATTAAACTATAGTTCATAACATCCTTGAAATGACACAATTATCCTTTTCTACCCTTTAGGATAGAACATGTTATAAGATATAACATATGATGAGATTGTGTGCATATGGTGTGTGGGTGTGAAAAACAAAATATTGGGTCTTCTACCATTAGCTTCCTCTCTTGCACAAGGTATTGTTGATTTTGATAGGTTGTGGTAAATAATAGAGAGAATACACTAAAACTCTATGTCAAGCATCAGAGGTATGTCAATCTCATTGTGTTGTTAATGTTCTAAATAAAACGTTGATCTTGGTTTAGTGATTGTTGATGAATGTATCTGTGTATAACATGATAAGTCATTTACCAAACAAGTCATTTTAAGTAAAAAAATGTAAAAACTAATTAAAGTATAGTTAACATTTAGCAAAGTTTATAAGAAAATGATTGGATACGACTGATTTTTGCATCATGAAGCCCATCAGCTCATGGACTTGTAACCTGCTCGAAATGGGGAGTAACAACTCTAAACTTGGTGCAGCCTTTTCCTTAAGGAGTTCCAATTAAGAGTTGGAGAAATATAATTTAAATAGATGGAATTTTAAATTAAATTTACGTCATTTAAACGAATTTAAATTATTATGATCTGCTTCGATTTATCCTCATTCATGAACTAAACAATTTAGCTCGAAATTTGATAGTCCACGCATGTCTGATCCCTTCATGATTAAGCTGTTGTTCTTTCATTTTATATTATCCAAAGCATCAGCTTGCTTCATCTGAATCTAACCTCTTCTCAAAGAGGGTGCAAAAGAAATCACGACCTTCCTAGTAGTGAAGAACCCAAGACATCGAACCACTACATGCCAACATACCAAGGAGTCCAGATAACGACAAAGAGGCAATTTGGGGCAAGCCCCTGTCGGTGGTTCTTAATCCAAATTTATGACAAATACAGTTTCCTAACCCCATGAATCAACGTCTCGACGAAGAAGCCTATCTTAGCTTGGTCCCCATAAACAAAACGAGGTCTAAAACCAAACCAAACCAATCCAATCCAAAATGAGCCGCCTCGGCGTAGGGACAATAAGTTTATAATTGAGATAAGACTTGCACATGAACGTGCAATTATAACCCCCGAAAGTTGTGCCAAGGGTCGCTTTTAGGAGTAATCAAATTGGGTTTGGAGGGCACTCAAAAGAATTTACAATTCCTTGAGATCAAGGTTTACTAACTTATTTTACAGTCTACTTGAAATACATGAAAAGAAAAGCAGCACGTTCCCCATTATCAGGAAAAAAGAAAAGGATCGCAACATAAATATGGTAACAGTGAGGAGCCAGAAACAGTAAAGAGGACGAAAAGCAAAAGGCTAATGTTTGGTCTTTAACGCATCAAATCTCACTTTTGGTGGTCCCATAAACTAGCAAACAAACACAAGAAAACAAGAGCCAACCTTTTGTCATCTCCAATAAAATCATAAAGCGAAAGTGAAAACCCATTCAAACCTCCAGACCATCCCTCCTCCACTTTTGACGAAAATGATGTAACAATCCGTCAACATTTTCGATCGAATTATTGGAAGACTCCACCTGAAACAGCCAAAACAAAAGGTGAAGAAAAAATAAAAACTATAAATATATATTTTTATTTGCGAGAAATTGTTGCCTAGACAGGAGAAGAGATATATTCTCGTCTGTAATGATGCGGATCTTCGATCTATCGCTGTCAGGAAGCAGCAAAGTGGTCAAAAGCATCCTCTTTTTCAGTTTTTTTATTACCCTAAAAATGTATGAAAATTTTAAAAAAGAAAAACTCATTGTGTCTGCGAAAGGTACGTTTAGCCCATATCACTGTACGGTCTTGCAGATGATGGATTATATGGGGCCGACCAAAAATACATATACATGTTTAGTCTAATGGACTTTGAAATTGAAGATGTCCGGTGAGGGTCCAACAAGACAGCTACAAGACAAAGTTATAAACTTAAATTTCCTCAAGTTGTTTATTTGCCTGCAAAAAAGTGACACAGAATATTTTTCGAAATTGTAATTTTACTATTTTAGAGTAAACTGATAATTTGTATTTGCATTACTGGCCAATGTGAGTTAATTATGAGAATGATGTTTAAATAATTACCATATTTTTAACAATTTGTTAAATATAATAATATAAACATAAAATTATATAAAATTTTCGATTTAAAAAAAGTTTAGCACCCAATTAATTTAGATGATTAATGAGAAAACAAAGTTTTTTTAACTAAATTAGCGTAAAGGACATAATTTTATTAAAAGACTTAATTACATCATTTTAATAGTTATTGTGATGATCGTAATTTAATTTACTAAATCATCTTATATTCGTAAATTATTTTAATCACAACTATAAATCATAATGATCATAAGAGTTATAATTTACAACATGATGGTTCCTAATCATTTAAGTATTCCCTTTTAGTTCTTTGTGATGATCATTACTTTCTAAGTCTTTTAGTGGATGGAAATGCACTTGTTGCCTTTTCAAATAAAAGGGATAGAAAAGTTTAAATTTATAATTGTTTTATCAGAAATGAAAAGGATAAATTTAAGAATTAAGTGAAATTTATAAATTTTTAACTAAATTAGTATAAAAGACATTATTATGTTAATAGTTTTGTAATTTTCATAATTTATATTTACTAATTTGTCTTGTATATCTTCAATCATTTGTCAGCGCATTAAGAATAATTTAGCCAAAATAAAAATTATAATGAACATAAGAATTATCAACATGATGGCTCCTAATCGTTTTTTCTTTATTAAATGTCTATCATTCCCTTTTAGTTCTTTGTGATAATCATAACTTGGCTACCTCTTTTAGTGGATGGAAATGCACTCGTTGCTCTGTCAAACAAAAGGGATAGGAAAGGTTGAAGAAGTGCTGTGATGGTTGAGAACTTGAGATGATTAAAAGTGAGAAAAATATGATGGTATAAAGTAGTTTGTGGCTTTAGGGTTTCGTGACCCTTCAGCTTTTGGGTTGAATGATAAAAGCGGTCTTAGAAGAAGCTTTGTCCATGAAAAGACAAAACACCACCAACTTTAATCGTGACTAATGACTACAATTCTCAAGGTTCTTTGCTTGATTATCTTAGGAAAAAAAAAAAGATGATATCGCATAGGTAATTCAATAGTGGCTTATCTCTATAGACAATGAAAGGCAAAACACAAGAAGGAGAACAAAAAGAAAAGATTGGGGGTTGTAGATAGTGGTTGTACCTTTTGATTCATTGCATCATGATGATTTGTTTGGTTCCTAGCAAGTAATTTACTAGTTTTGCATGAAAAGACAAAAGGTGAAATTATATTTACTTCATGCTTAGGTAATAATTAACATAGGAGAATAGTGACAACACAATATAAGTTTTGTAAGATAACTTGTAGCTTCACTTGAATTTATGAAACTATTTTAAATTTTATAATTAAGTTTATGACTGATTTTTAATAAATTGTTTATTATCATTTATTCATTTCAAAACAGAAATTAAAAGTTGAAGATACATTATTACCTTAAGACACATTTACACAAAACATTAGGTTTGGTTCTACAACATCTTGTCCTTTCTATGAAAGGGTTGGATAAACCAATAATGACATGAACTGGTAAAGTTAAAGAGTGATTTGGCAATCATTTCAGAATGATGTTTTGCCCCTAATAGTGCCTTTTAGGCTAGTAATCACACTCTTTTTGAAGCTATAGGTTCCTTCCTTTTTAGTTTTTTCAACTGAGGATAAGAGTTTTTGGACGTTGGTATCAGATGGGACCTCTTGGTGTGGCCCAAAGGAGAGAGCATCTTATTCATATAACATTGGGCCTGACCTGAGCTAGTGAGTGTATGCATGTTGTCCTTTTCAGAATTTGGTCACTATGGATGGAGAAGGAGTCCACGTGGCAAAAATATAGGCATTAAAGCAATGGTCCTCGTCCACCAAAGGAGAGAAAGGATTTGGATACTGACACTGCCCCACCTTTCAAAAGCCAACAAAATTTACTATCTTCATCTCTAGTCTTGTAAAGGTAAAAAAGGGTGAAAAACCCTAGAAAAAGACTGCTTTTTATTGTAATCTCCCAGTAATAAAGCTGGTTTTTAGGTCCTTTTTTTTAACCATTACTGTTCTTCGGTAGTGTACTTTATGAATTGAATGAAGAGATGAGATGAGATGAGATAGAACAACTAGTGTCATATAACATGGCAGTCACTGTTTGGAGTGCAGCTTTCACTAATACAGCTTGGTGGATAGCTTTATTTCAAGCAGGGATGCCACACTCATTGAACATATTTTCTTTTTTATAGTTAGCTCGAGCATCATGATTTATAGTGTATATTTATATGCAACGCAAAAAGACCCAAAATAATATGTAAGGAAAAGATTTTTTTGTTTTGAATTTTTTATTGCAGTAGTAAATTCACTATAATAAATTTTAAAACATGCATTAGATAAAGGAAAATAGCGTTTAGCTCATACGACGATGACTGTTTATAATTCACGATAACAACAATAATTATCATTACAAGTAAGAAAAATCTTACTCACATATAAAATTTGGAGAGGTTTAATATTACGTATTCTTATTCTTAATTACACAAATTTTATAATATAAAAATAGTATTTAAATTTTTTATTAATTTATAAGACTATGAATTATAAATGACTACCACCCATATATTACTTAATCATCTTATTAGATAAATTATTAAATAGATATAATAATTTAAAAATTACATAATTCAAATAAAAATTTGATTCAATAACAATTATAGACTCAACATGCACCTACTTCCGGTCTATCATCTTCTAAGTTGAGAAGTAATCCCTCGGGCTGGCTCAAATTTAAAACATTCGGATTCTAGAATATGGAAGGCAAACCTGACCTTTCTTTGAGTCAAAGAAAAGGTTGTTTACGGTTTGAATTGGACGATGTTATTAAATAAGGTTTAAAGATCGAAGCGTGTATTAAATCTTATGTCAAGTGTTCGCTTTAATGGACAGGATAGATATCATAAAAGCATGATGAAATTAAAAGTACACAGCTTTGTCCAGTCCGTCTCAAGAGATCCCTTTGTGTGATAAAGCAGGCAGGAAGGATGTTAAAGAGTTGCGAAAAGTGTGCAAAAAAGCCGCTTTATCATTAAAATAACTCTTAAAGAAGAGATATAGAAAGAAACCAGAAAAAAAAGGGACTAATGAAAGTAAGGATGCCATGAACATCCTTGCCTCCCATCCACCGTCGGCGCTATACCGGCATCTCACCGGTGATGTGTACATATATATAGACTCTAGAGTCTAGGGGGAGCCATGATCAAGACCTACCAAGCTTCATAATAATCCATGAAGTTGGTGCGTGCACATAAGTAAATATAAAACCACGTGAAAGTCAGAAAGTCATGAATGCTTGGCATATGGTCTTGTTGTTAATGGAGCATTTGGGGCCTTGGCAGAAAATTATCTAACAAGGATTTATAAATTATATTTTTAAAATAAATTATTCTATAAATTAATGATTTAGAGTAAAAATAAATTTAATTAAGATATATATTAAATAAAATACTAAACATTAGTAATAGTCTATTAATTAAGTTATTCAAGATAAATTATTTGGTAGATCAATAACAACAACAAACACTTAGTATGAATCTCCCTCGTATATAAAGTTTGGGGTAATAAATGAATAATTTATACTCAAATAATATATTGGATATTATATTTAACATGTGTGACGTATTTCTAAGTTCTTTCAAGTTGTGGGAGGCACTTGACTTCTCTTACCACCAACTGTTATTATAGCTTTTGTTGTAGAATTACTGAAGCAATTATTTTAAGTTTAACACAGTGATATTCAATTCTTAGGACCATGCCCTATAAAGTCAATAGTCAACAAATCCACGCGTCGAGGGTCAAGAAAGATACCGACCAAAAAATAGGTTTTGTTAATTAATAATTAGTAATATTAGTTCCAAGTTAACAACCACTGTCAGCCGATATTAAATTGTGTGGTCAATAATATAATGACGCATTCTACAAAAGAAATTTTGATGAAACGCTGCCTTTGATATTGACAAGTTGAAAATCTTTTGATTGCTTACTTGCCTAAAAATCTTTAGTAGTGTTGGGAATCAGGCTGAGATTCGATCATGACTGAAGCGGAATAATCACAAATTTTTTTCGTGATTTTTGATTTTTCGAAAACTAAGACCTATTTAATTTTATAAAATGATAAACATAAATTATAATAAAACGAAAATTTAATTCGTACCTTATTTCGAAACTTAATCTTCATCTTGTCGTATCCCTCAAACTATTCTCAAAATTGAACCGTCTCAACTATCGTAGCTGTACAAGTATCCGGCCTCTAACGGTACCCACATAACAGGTTGAGAGAATTCTGTAATATTTACAGAGAGAGCTAAGCAAGAACTACTAGCTCCCTAGAGCTTAAGCCTATTTATAATAAGCTTTGAACATTTTAGTAATTTAATTGAAATTAATTTAATTTTAATTAAAATTTAATTAGAATTACAAATAATTCTAATTAGATATCATTTTACAAATAATTCTCATGTTGTTTTTTATTTATTAAATATCTCATATTTAATAAAAAAGTTTCTCAAACTTTACAATCAAGTCCAACTTGATTAAATTAACTTTGTTTTATTCAACTCATTCTATATGTGAAACCTGTTAGGTTTTCAAATATATTAGCAATGATTATAAAATATAATTTTAATTTATAATTAAAATTAGATAAATTAAAACTTATTTTAATTTATCTTTAATTATCCAATTAAACAATTTATAATCATTGATCAAGATTGATGTCTAGCAACGCATCATGACCACCCAAATATTTAGGAATGTCAAAGTAGTTTTCACTAACCTTTCCGTGCATAATTTTTCCGTATAATTCAATCTTTTCGTCATATAATGTTTCTATTAGACATAGAGAATGAAATTCATGTCTACTCTATTTTGAGTCTAATCATATTAGTTCTCTGTTATTAACTATCAATTCAATTAATGAAATTTGTAAACTATTTACAAAGCATCATTTCACCTTTGATAAGGATTTTTTGAATTAATACTAATCAAGAATAATGAAATATTCTCCTTAATTACTTTAGGGTGATGAATCTTATTTTGATAACTTAATTATCTCCATATAGTTCATGCTACATCCAATGACTACCAATTAAACAAGCTATAATTAAATAGATTATAAGTAGTATCAAAACATAACAATTTCTATACAAGTTAACTTTGAAGACCTCAAATCAAATGATCACTTATACAATCATCACAACGAGAATTTCATAAATATATAAGTAATGTTTTAAAAGGATTTCTCATATCGGATCTATTCAGTAAGCTTGTTCTCTAACAAGCACCACACGTTTAAGTATCTCTATACTTTAACTTATGAGATCGACTACTTCTTTTATAAGGAAAAACAAAAACGTATGCTAGTCTTTTTACATTATACTAATGTCCAATCTTAATAGAACAATGACTAGGATATTTAGGAATAATACATAATGCAATATGAATTTTATAACTATAATCTCATTATAATTTTCACTAGCAATGTATAATTATATCATATACTTTATTATATACATCTAAACATGTATAAGATAAAGAATGCTTTTAAATAATTGGTCACTAAATTACAACTAAAGCGATTGGTTGTAGAACATAAATCAACAGGTAGGCAGATTTATTGATAGCTAATTTCATTCGCAGATGAATATCTTTTCTTTTTTTCTATTTATAGTTTAAATTGCAACTTAAATTTTATATAAAATTGTAATTAAATATTTTTTTTGGTTGTCCACGAAATGTCCTAAGAGAGTCCCAACTATAGGAAGGCACCTTTAAGCCATTCACACCCAAACTAATCCCCGCTCGAGCCAGGTAGGTCCCTTGCAAAAGACAAAACTCTAACCTCAAGTTTTAAACAACTGTATACATGAGGGCGAGTTTAAACCCGCGACCTCACTTAAGCTTGGAGAGCCCCTTACCATTATGTCATATTTTAATATTGTTGAAACGATATTAATAACACATTTAATCATGATAAAATTAGAATTTTATTAATTCTTATCTATTGGTATAATTTAACAAAATAGTTTCTTTAAATAAGTTACAAAAATATGATTTAATATTTAACATTTTATAAAATTTAAAATGAATTCGTACCATAAATATTATTTGCATATATTAAATAAAAAATATTGTTCTGGTAATTTTAGAATGTAAAGTGATACCCGAAATAACATTAAAATGTGATTAATTTTTTTTATGTTTTACAAGGCAAATCGAACTTTTAATACTTTTTTTCTTTTCTTTTCTTTTATAATGATATATTTTAAAAACCTAAATTCAGTTTTTTAAAATTATATTATGTTTCATTTGTTGAGTTGACTTTTTTAGTTTTATTCGTCCCTAAGTTATGTAAAAATAAAAGAGAAGAGCTAAATATTTAGCTTTTTATACGAGAGGTCTGCCCCATTATTCGTCAACTTGCACTAATGTTTGTTATATGTTCATTGTAACGTATTATACATCTCATATTAGTAACATGAAATGGCGACAAATTTTTCAAACAGGAAAAAATAGTTTAAATTAACATAAAAACACTTAAATTAGTAAAAATTATATAAAATACAAGAAAAATTTTAAAATTATTTATAATTTAAGCTTAAAAATATAAATTCGTCTACAATCAGTCCATCAACCTCTTTTATTATCAGTACATTACAATTAAAAAAAAAAGCAAATAAGAGCATGAACCCAACAAGCTTTACTAGTTGACTTAGGCATGCGCTCTAATCATGAATTGGATTGAACCATATATCATCCTTTCATAATTACGAAGATAACTTGGTTGGGTCTACAAATCTCATTATACCATGTTATGATTGAAGCATGTTAAAGGGCATTTCCTTTTAACCATATAAATTTTCTATGATCACCCCAAGAGAGAAAAATAAATGAACACGAAAGTACTCTTTGAGACGATAAAAGCTCCTTATCTCTTCTATAAACCAACTTATTACTGTAGATGGGGTTCACATGGCATGATCTGAGCTAATGGTGTTAATTATTGGCTGATCGTGTGTTGCAATTCCAATTGGGTGGGTGCATAGAACATAAGTTATCGAATTGCCCATATTGTTCTTTTTTTTTCCTTAATTTTATCAAGGGTTTATTTAATATCGGATTCTAAGTAGAAGATGCTACTTCAACAAAATAAATAAATAAATATTATATTGTTTTTTTTTGAAGTAATAATAATGATAAGAAAGTTTCCCCAATCAAAATCAATTCATTTGGATGATTATAAGACTCTATTATCGTAAAAAATGTGGTGCACTCCTCTTTCTTCTCAACTCGACCTGGGGAGTTGGGTGGTGTGGAAGACAGTAACTTGGGAAACCCACATCCACATCCGCAACCACCACCGCCACCATCACCACACCATCACCACCACTCACTCATTCCCGCCATTGCCAAACTTCAAATATACCTCCACAGCCACAACAAAACAAACTATGCCCATCTCATATCACACTCCCACCTTGTACTTAATCTATTATTATGTCTCTTACCTTTTTTTTAATGCAAAGTAAGGTAAATTCCAAAATCAGCCCATGCACCATTTTCTACTTCTACCGTTCCCTAAGTCATTAAACCCTTATCCCTTTGCTGCTTTTATTCTAGGGCTACCCAACTGCACCCACTAGCTAGCTCTTGGTGCCTGTAAAAGATCTAATCTAATGCAGAAGAACCGAAGGTATAATGATTTGGTGCATTTATGGTATTGTGGAATTATGTGTACATGGCTCCCGAAAGCATCCACCAAACGGTACATTCTCATTATGATGCTCACGGATTCATCTCAATAACTTGCGGCGATTATTTACTTGCTTCTCAGATCAAGTGGTCCTCCTCCTCCACTCTGCCTTCTAATTACGTTTATTGTCTTCTTGAATGGGATATACATAATGAGAAGAAGTAAATAATCGCGAGTCCGTCAGCATCATAATGAGAACGTACCCTTTGGTGGATGCTTTCGGGAGCCATGTACACACATATGTATATGTACACACATACATATGTGTTTGTTATTTATATTTAAATTTCCATCTTACGAGTGTTACCGTTCCTAACATTTTAGTCAAAGGTAGCCATTCGAATGGACTAACCGGGAAAAGTTATTTTGGCAAAAAATGAGTTCTAAACATGTCCAAATATAAACGTCACTCTTTCTTCATGTGAAATGAGAGGAAATGAAAAAAAGAGAGGTTATGTTCATTTAATAGAATAAAAAATAAAATTCCTTAAAAATCTTCAAAAGGTTTAGAAATATATGGGAAGACGAATTGTAAGATTGAAATAAAAGGATAAAAGAATAAGAAAAATATCAAACAAGAGAGGAGAAAAGATAACAAAAAATAGAAAATGATACATTATAAGTTGTAAATTTAAAAAATATTAATAATATATTTTAGTGAGGTTAATTTTTAGTGTAATTTTGAAAATTATAATATAATTTAAAGAACTTTTTTTAATATGATTTGCTTTAAACAAAAATCTAATGGGAAATTTTTACAATTAAGCAGCTTCCCTATTGTAATATATATATTTATACACATAATAGTTTCGTTCTTTCTTTTAACATCTTACTTTAAGGGCTATACATGTTCATACTATTTTTTCGAAGTCAATGTATTTTTAGTTATTATAACTCTAATTAAACTTAACTAAATGTTCATAATTAGGATATCGAACTATTAGATATTTACTTTAGAGATACTATCATGTCAAAATTATAATGGTGAGTGGTGAATTGGATTGCAAAAGGAGACAAAACACCTATCTTTTAAAATGGTCAAGAAGCCAATAATCCCACTATTGACTACCAATCAAAACAACAATCATCCAATCTAAGAATCAAGTTGCCTTTTCTTTTCTTTTTCTTTTTCAATCTCAAAAACCTCACAAAAGTGAGCCTTCCCATCCCACCATGCACATGCTCCCTAGTGGGACCGAATTCTCTTCATTAAATTTGAAACCGACTATAAGTTAGAACTTAATACATATGTATCTTTTTTCTTTAACAGAGGAATCTTAGTTATATTTTAGATGTTAATATTGGAATTGACGTATTAGCCTACAAATTATCTTAATTGGGTACTCCATATTAGACAAGTCTTGTACGACAGATTCAATCGAGATAGTATAAGTAGGAGGATTCCAATAATTTGGAAGATGCTATAAATATTATTAATCATATTAAATATGTCATTTAAATCTAAATTTATGGAATAAAAATTTAATATTAAATAAAATTTAAATTTAACATCAAACTTTTTTTAAAATTTTAATTTTCAAACTTTTACAACACAAATTAAAATGTTATTTTTAATTACTTGTCTATTAAATACTATATGAGTGTTTATTTGCTAACCACATTAGTAAAAATCGTATTTTGACTTCAATTATATGAATTTGAAAAAGTTAGTTATTAAATTAAAATTAAAAAGATTAGCACTAAATCAAAAAATTTCAAAAAAGTAAACACTTTTAAATATATGATTAGGAATTACTGCATATATTTAATAATTCGTTTAATACATATTTTAAAAATAAGGAGTTTAATTCACGAATAAAAGTATTAAGTAAATGAATAAAAATTTATTAAAATCTAATTTGTTCTAATGCCCAAATAATAAATATCCGGAGGCTTTCCATCGAGTACTTGGCATTCCCTACTTACTAACTACCCTATGATCACGACCATGTTGCTTTGCAGTTTGTACCCCAAGACCTTTGAACACAAATCCTCATCACAAGACACCCTTAAGCTTGATGGTTCCACACATGATGTGATCGTGGATAGATGAGAACCATTAATAACAAAAGCCAGCGGGGGCCACAAGAGGAGGAGGTGGATCCTCAAAAGGCCCCCATTGAATCGACCGTTAAAGAGAAGAGTTTTGCTTTGGACTTGGTTGGCTTGGCTTGCCCAAGGGTGGTGGAAGTGAAACCGTGGAACTGGCAGGATCATGTGCTGTTGGTATTTTATGCACATAATGTTTACAAGTATATGTATGTATAGTCACACAAAAAGGAATTTTGGAAGGCATTACATAGGGAATCGAGAGAGAGTCATGAAAATAACCAAACAAAGGAAAAAAATTAATATTATATATATTAATAAATAAGGAAGAGAAAGTACTGCAACTTCCAATTATTCCTCTTCTTGTGTGGATCTCATTGCTTTTAATAATAAATAATAACAAAACACAGTAGTTCTTTTGGACTTTTATGTATAAAAATCACCCCTCCATTAACTCCACTACTACTTCCTTATTCCTTTGTATATTTATGATAAGTTGATATATATTAATATATATATACATTCTTTTGATTAACTTGTATCTGTTTTTTGTTAAGACTTAAGATTGATATCGAACACAACAGAAAACAACACAACTACTAAGTTGATGGATGATGATGATGATCCCTTTTTAAGGTAATGTAAGAGAGACGAACTTTGCTTTGCAAAGACACGAGATGTTTAATAATATTTAGTCGTTGTACGTCCTCGAGGCTGCGCGGCTCAGTCCTCAGAACCGAAACTTATAGACAGAGAGAGTTGAGGCCTGAGGGTGGGTGTGTATATGAGAGAGAGAGAGATACTAAAAGGGTAGAGGGCCTCACAAAGGCTTTTACACGTGATAAAGAAAACACCAAAAGCACTTGCATGCGTGTATAAAGATTCATCATCATCATCATATCCCTCTCTTCTTCTCTATACATGTCTCTCTCTCTGTCTCTCGATCTATCCCTCCCTTTTGTGTGTTCCCTTCCCTCCCTCTCTCTCTCTCTCTCTATCTCTGTGACTCTGTCTGTGGGAGAAAAATTGAATCTTTCGTCATAAAGATCCCATCTTTACTTGCTGTTTAGCTGTTGTTTTATAGACCATCACTTTCTTCGCCACCCCATCTTCTGATTCACCCTCTTTTGCTCCTCCAAGCTCGCCTTTTTCGATAGAGAGCTTATAGCTACGTAGCTTATAGGAGTTGGTGAGTGGTTTTAATCCTGTTGGAAGCCTTGGTGTTTGTTGTTGGGTCATTTCTGTCCAAAGCACTACATTTTCTTGCCGTAATTTATTCCTTTGGATGGTGATTTCACTGGCCTTTTCGGAGTTGTGTACACTTCCTTTGTTCCTTTTGTTTTCTTCCATCTATAGTCTTGTTGGTTTCATATCTTCCCCGTTGAATGGAATTCCTTTTTAATGCTCCTTCACTGTTTTTATCTGCTTGGGCTTATCCTACTTCAGTATGATTTTCATTCCCTTTTTAACAATATTTTGAGTTTTTGGAAGGGACAAGCATTAGAGTATGATTTTTCTCTCCTGTAGGCTTCTGTTACTTGGGTTCCTACTTTCTACGAAGACCCTTTATTTTCGATTTTTTTAAATTTCGTTTGTTCCTTTGCTCTCTTCTTTATACTTTGTGGATTGCTCATAGAAGCATCTGTATCAGATTTTGATATTTGGGTCGTGATGCCAAGTTTTGTCTTGGCATTTATTATTTCTAGCGTTGCCGAGCTGATTTTAAGCGTCTGGTCTTGTTTGGGGTTTTGCGTTTTTCCATGTCCTTTGTTGCTTGGTCCATTGGTTTTTTCAGTATAAGCCCTAGTGAGAACTGAGAAGAACTATAATCAGAGTTTCAACTAAATAATAATTTACTCTATACCTTTGTTTTGCCTTCTCTACTCAGTGATTCTGCAATATCAGCATCAGATTGCGACTGTTACTATTGTTTTGAGTTTTGTTATTTTCTTTTTTGGGTGTATCGGTTTTTGAGGAGTTTGCTTACTGAATCAGAGGTAAATAGTTGGGTGTCAAATTTTGCAAAGGAATAGTAATGCTTGTAAAGTGCAGCAAAAGACCCGTCCTTTATCCATACCTGTTTACTTTTCGTATAGAAGCATGCTTTATCATCATCGTCGTCATCAATATTTGTGTTTTCTTTACAAGTCTGCAAATTTTGGTGACTCGACTTGCATCCATTTTCACCTGTCTCATTTTGTGTGATTGATCACCAGAGAAATGTTCCAAGTCCCAAATCTCGCGGAGACTAGGAGAGAAGATGTATAATGTTGTGACTTGGTGAAGCTTCACGTTTTCGAGCCACACAAAGCTTGTGCTTTTTCATACAAATTCTGTGAACGAATAGCAAAAGAAGAAAAATTTCCAGCAATGCCTGTAAGGCAAATGAAAGAGAGCTCAGAACAGCATCTGGTAATAAAAACCCACTTGCAAAACTCCATGAACCATCCTCAGAAGCACCACAAAAGTGCTCAAAATGGCAAAGGACCACCTTCCTTAGAAGCAAACAACACTAAACCGCATAACCAGACCTCCCCTCCAGCCAAAAACAAAGGAAGAAGAAGAGGAAGAGGTGGTAGAAAGTCTGATCATGGAGATGCCTTCATGAGGCCTAGTTCGAGGCCTTGTACTGTGGCAGATAAGCCTGTGAACCAGGCGGCTAATGAACTTTCAGCGAGTGCTCCTCATATTTCTGCCGAAAATTCTGGTAACGTTTGTGATATGGAGATAGGTTTGGGGTTTCCTACCTCGAGCAAGTCTTTGAGTTTTCCTACTAGACCTGGGTTTGGTCAAATTGGGACAAAGTGTATTGTTAAGGCCAACCACTTCTTTGCAGAGCTACCGGACAAAGATTTGAATCACTATGATGTAAGCTCTTTCAGTTGATGGTGTTCTTTGTTTCTTTTTTATTGCAGTAGTAGAGCTGATGATACATTGAAGCGGAAAGAAAAGTTCTCTTTTTCCATGTTTCTTTCTCTCTTCTTTTTTTTTCCTCTTTTGATTTCTGAAACCAACAGGGATCCCTAATCTGACATTTAACATGTTCACACTGTTCTTTCTTGTTATCTTTCCGTCGCGTTTTCCTTTCTGTTTGAAGACAATTTATGTCAGTGCAAATTTGTGGCTCTTAATCTGACAGTGTAGGTGCTTATGCTGGTGTTTTTACTCATCTCTTGCCTGCTGCGTTGCAGATAAAATTGAATAGGTTTCTTTTTTCAATGTATAATTCTCGTTTATATAGAATTTATTACTGTCTTGAATCAGGCCGTCAATTTTGTTCCTATTGTTCGCTTTCCTGTTTTTAACCATCTGCCCTTCTGATCTTTGCAGGTCACTATAACTCCTGAAGTGGCATCAAGAACTATGAACAGAGCTATTATGGCAGAGCTTGTGAAGCTTTACAGAGAATCTGACTTAGGAATGAGACTGCCTGCTTATGATGGCAGAAAGAGTCTGTACACAGCGGGTGAGCTTCCTTTTGCTTGGAAGGAATTCACTGTTAAGCTTGTTGATGAAGAGAATGGTGTCAATTATCCTAAGTGAGTATTTGTGGTCTCTGTTTTGTCTCTTTCCGTTCCATTTTAATTGTCCTTCCTCTTTCACCATCCGTTCTTCGTTTTCCATTCTACTAACGTAAAAGCTTTCTCATTTCTAAAAAATATGAACATCCTCTTTCTGGTAGGTTTTTAATGCATACTTAATTATTGCTTTGGCTTCTTCTTTATTGCAGAGTTTGTGTATTGACTTGTTTATGATTTTGCAGGCGAGAGAGACAATACAAAGTGGTGATCAGATTTGTTGCGAGGGCGAATTTACATCATCTGGGTCAGTTTCTAGCTGGTAAACGAGCAGATGCTCCTCAGGAAGCCTTGCAAATTCTTGACATAGTACTGAGAGAGCTGTCAACAAAGAGGTATGATAACTCAATATATTCTTGATTTTTAACTACTTTTATTGGTTGTGGGCGTTCTATCAGCTGAGTAAGTTTCATTGACTCAACATTGTCTGCACCTGTGAAGGTATTGCCCCATTGGAAGGTCTTTCTTTTCACCTGATATTAGGGCACGTCAGCGACTTGGAGATGGGTTGGAGTCTTGGTGTGGATTTTACCAAAGCATAAGACCCACTCAGATGGGCTTGTCCCTAAATATTGGTAAATGAATTAGAAAATTAATGTCTATATGGAGATTTTCTTCTCAGTTATACATATGATTAATTTATTTTTGGTCTTTTAAAATAATACAGATATGGCTTCAGCTGCTTTCATTGAGCCACTTCCAGTAATGGACTTTGTTGCTCAACTTCTTGGGAAAGATGTATTGTCTAGGCCACTATCAGATTCTGATCGAGTGAAGGTAATTTCATTGTGTATAGCTATCATGCAACTAGTTTTGTTTTCTTGTTTAATTGTAACTTAAGAGATATTGCTGAAGAAACATTTTAGATCAAAAAGGCTCTTAGAGGAGTAAAAGTTGAAGTAACTCACAGAGGAAATGTGCGAAGGAAGTATCGTGTCTCAGGCTTGACATCTCAACCTACAAGAGAACTTGTGTGAGTGTTATTTTTTCTCCCTTCTACCCTTTTTCTTGTTATACTAGATTCTTTATTTGAGTTCTTCCAGTTTTATTTGTATGAAAGGTATATGCTTGATTATATTACTGGGAAAAGTATTCCTCAATATAGTTTCCTATTTAGTGGATGTTCTTGTTGAGTCATTGTGCATGGTGGTTCTAGTTATCAGTGATGTTCGTCTTGTCTAGGTTTCCTGTTGATGACAACTCAACCATGAAGTCTGTTGTGGAGTACTTTCAAGAGATGTATGGCTTCACCATTCAACATACACATTTCCCTTGCCTTCAAGTAGGGAATCAGAAGAAAGCGAACTATCTACCTATGGAGGTACAGTGATCTCATTCATTGTCTAACAGTAATGCAGTCACTTTTTCTTTTGTGTTGTTCTTGTAGTCTCACACTATAATTGATTCAATTGATTTGGTTTGTTAGGCTTGTAAAATTGTAGAAGGGCAACGATATACAAAAAGGTTGAACGAGAAGCAAATAACTAGCCTTTTAAAAGTTACATGCCAGAGACCTCGGGATCGGGAAAATGATATTTTACAGGTATTTTTGATGTTCTGATCTTTTTTTCTCGTTTGGTTCTGATGTAGTGTTGGTTCTTAATGCTTGATAAAGTTTGAAATATTGAAAAAATGTCATTCCTCGATGTTATTTGCCAGCCAACAGTGGAACAAAAGCAGATTCTTGAAATTTAAACTTTTCAATGTGCCGGATTTTTTTACCAACCATATTGAGATGTTTCTTGAATTCTAAACTTCACTGTTTCTGGTGTGTTCTGAAAGATTAGCTTTGAGTTTTCTGTTGTGTTTATGAATTTTTCACAAGTTCCCGTTCACCATCTTTATGATGTGGAATAGAGTAAATTTTGGTTCAATATAACGGCTTTGTTTCTTGGTATAACGGAGAACAATGTGTATGAAGACTTTAAGTGGTCATGCTTAGAATTATAGCCCTTATAGACTAAAATTAGGGCTCTATACTGTTGATCATTGGAGATATATAACTCTGCAGCCAGTTTTGCATGGTTTTATGTTTTTTGTATTGCTAGTTTCTGTGGGTTTGTATTCCTTTTGTACATGGTCTATCCTGAATGTCTTTCATACAGACAGTTCAACATAATGCTTATGATCAAGATCCGTATGCAAAGGAGTTTGGGATCAAAATCAGTGAAAAGCTAGCTTCTGTTGAGGCTCGAATACTTCCTGCTCCATGGGTAAAGTAGCGTCTCTTTTGTTCCTAACTTCTGAATGATTTCATTGGAAAGATACTTCTTGCCATTTGCTTTGATCAACTCATGCCACTCTTTCCTGCAGCTGAAATATCATGAAACTGGAAAGGAGAAGGATTGTCTGCCTCAGGTTGGGCAATGGAATATGATGAATAAGGTATTTTGATTTACATAACAGAACTTCTTTTGTAAAAACTTACATCTTTGGAGAAGTATGCTGACGAACTTCTAGAATTACTAATATTGCTGATGTTTGTAATACATTATCTATCCTCTCTTAACTTTTACAAAACTTTATTTATAATCTGTCTTGTGTTAATTATCTCTTCTCAAATTTACAGAAAATGATTAATGGAATGACTGTGAGCCGGTGGGCATGCATTAACTTTTCTAGAAGTGTACAAGAGAGTGTTGCTCGGGGGTTTTGCAGTGAACTAGCTCAAATGTGCCAAGTATCTGGCATGGTACTTATTCTATTGACTTCATTTCTGCTCAATTTAGTTTAAGCCATTACTTAATTTTTTCTAACGATTTTCAGGAGTTCAATCCAGAGCCTGTAATTCCAATATACAATGCCAGGCCGGAGCAAGTAGAGAAAGCACTGAAACATGTTTATCATGCATCAATTAACAAAACCAAAGGAAAAGAACTAGAGCTTCTCTTAGCTATTTTACCTGACAATAATGGATCTCTGTATGGTATGGTCGCATCTTCACTTGGAAGCGGTTTCCATCGTATTGCATTCTTTTCTTCTTCACTGAGTTTTCTTACTTGAACTTGGAAACTGTTTGAAGACAGTACGAAAAGTAAATTTTCTGATTTCAAATGTCTCTCTCCTTTTTTCAGGTGACCTCAAGAGAATATGCGAAACAGAGCTAGGTTTAATATCCCAATGCTGTCTTACAAAACATGTCTTTAAAATCAGCAAGCATTACCTGGCTAATGTGTCCCTTAAGATCAATGTCAAGGTTGGCATTAGCTCCTAAGCTTAGCTATATTTCTAAATCTCAGGAAATATCCTGGACTAACACCCAAAATCTTTTTATAATGAGCATATTCCAACAACTAAGTAAAATAATAGATATTTATCCATTTCCCTGGGACATATTACAAACTGTAAAATCATTCGCCAGGGTATTTGCATAGTGGATGCCTTTTTCCAGTCATTTGTGGCCAAAGATAATTAACTTGTGTTAATCTTTTTATTTCCTTGCTGCAGATGGGAGGTAGAAACACTGTCCTTCTAGATGCTATTAGTTGCAGAATACCATTAGTTAGTGATATACCGACCATAATATTTGGAGCAGATGTGACTCACCCGGAGAATGGGGAGGACTCCAGTCCCTCAATTGCAGCTGTACGTTTTCTTATCAGATATACTTGTTTTGATCACATCTCTGAAGATATGGTATCTGATTCATGTTGGTCCTACTGTTAGGTGGTAGCTTCTCAAGACTGGCCTGAAGTGACAAAATATGCTGGATTAGTTTGTGCTCAAGCTCACAGACAGGAACTGATACAAGACCTGTACAAAACATGGCAAGATCCTGTTCGGGGTGCCGTTAGTGGTGGCATGATTAGGTACGCAAGGTTCAAATTATTGTTCAAATGTATTCTGATTTAATTTACAGCATATCTATTCAGTACTGGTGTTTCATTCATTTCTGCCATCTTGTTTGCAGGGATCTTCTGATTTCCTTTAGAAAGGCCACAGGACAGAAGCCATTAAGGATTATATTTTACAGGTCAATATATTTTCCTATGTCTATTTCATAAAAATATAGCAAGTTTTAATGACCGATGGGTCTTACTAGGTTTTCATGTGATGTCAACTACTTGCTTCTTGCTAACATCAGTCTCTCTTTGTTCCTCTTTGATGCTACGATAGCAGATAAATGGTTGCATGAGCAAACTTTTTTATCTGAGGCTATCACAAATCTTCATTGTATTTCTGTAGCCAAAGTATTCTAGATTCATGCATGGTGAAGACTTATTTTAATTAAATAATGGAGTTGTTTTGAGCAGGGATGGTGTTAGTGAAGGACAATTCTATCAGGTCCTGCTTTATGAATTGGACGCAATCCGGAAGGTGAAGATTTAGTGCTGACCTACTTAAAAGTATGTCGAAGATGATTAGAAACTCTTATGATTCTAGCTTAAAATTTGTATCCAGGCATGTGCTTCTCTTGAGCCAAATTATCAACCGCCTGTGACTTTCATTGTTGTACAAAAACGGCACCACACTCGATTGTTTGCTAACAACCACAGGGACAGGAGTAGCACAGATAGGAGTGGAAACATATTACCTGGTAAAGCTCGGAGTCTTTGTATTTCCTTCTTAATTTTTCCAAACATAAATAGTTCCTGATTTTTCTTTTTTCAAAATCTTCAGGAACTGTGGTTGATTCCAAAATATGCCATCCGACAGAATTTGATTTTTATCTGTGTAGCCATGCTGGGCTTCAGGTAGAATCCGTTTCAGCTTTCTGCTCTCCATCCTGCTTAGATATCTTATAGATACAGGATAATTGGAAAGCTTATAATTGCTTACCTCATGAACCAGACGAATGAGAAAGGATGTTAACTTTTTCAAGATCCAAATAAGACTGTAGCAATACCTGTGTAATGGTTACTGGTGTTGTTGCATTATAGGCTTCGATTTTTAGTTTTGTAGTTCCGCAGAATTTGGATTGGAATGAAAATAGTACTCTTCTTGATGTGACAGGGGACAAGTCGGCCAGCTCATTATCATGTCCTGTGGGATGAAAACAACTTTACTGCTGATGGAATCCAGTCCTTGACCAACAACCTATGCTACACGTATGCCAGATGCACACGCTCAGTTTCCGTTGGTAAATGTTCTGCATATCAGATATTTGCTTCTTGCTTTCTCTCAAGTATCATTGTTTTCCCTCGATTTTTGTTTTATCTTTCGTGCACCGGCTTAATTTCTACACATGTTGGCAGTTCCTCCAGCCTACTACGCACATTTAGCTGCATTTCGAGCGCGATTTTACATGGAACCAGAAATGCAGGAGAATGGTTCTGCATGTAGTGGCAATGGTAATGGTGGTGTGAGGCCATTGCCAGCACTGAAAGAGAATGTGAAGAGAGTGATGTTCTATTGTTAGGATCAGGTGGCCAGGAGTAGAAGCAGCATCAAAATAACCTTTGTACATGAGAAAGTTATACCTTGTAGGATTGCTTCGATCAGGGAGTAGTGCAGAAGCTCGTGTCATATGGTTTTACCTGGATAGGAAACATGTCTAGGAACATTGGACAGACAAAATAGGTAACAGTCTGATTAGTTCGAGTTCGAGATCGGGATGGGGTCCAAGTTCTCGTGTCTGCATTGCTTATGAAGGAAGTAATGCAGAAGTTGTAGTATTTCTTGTTCTTTTGTTTGTAAAAAGAAACGCTTGTTTACTAATCAATGTCATATGTGGGAAATTTTGTCCCGTCAGAGATAGCACCCATTTCCATGCCATTTTAGATAGTAGTACACAAATGACTCAATATAATACTCGGCCTGCTCGTCCGACCAAAATAATGTCGTTTTTGGAGAATCTGCTCGGGTCATGCGGTGCAAGCTCA
>JANVCL010071620.1:0-23840 GCA_026546855.1 Erythroxylum incrassatum
TGATGATGATGATGATGATGATGATGATGATGATGATGATGATGATGATGATGATGATGATGATGATGATGATGATGCAGCGAGCTATATCATATTAGTATTTCTTCATATAATATGTATGAATTTTATTATTTAATAAATTAAAAAATCTATAATTATAGTATGACACAAATACGATATATAATAGTTATATACTAAAAATATTAATTTAATGTGACTCTTTAAGTTCAAAAACTTAATATTATGGTATTTTTAAATGTAAACTAATATTATAAAATTAAACAAAGATTAAAAAGTTTAAATAACTCATTTATTATATTCTTCTAAACTTCACGACATAATTGTACAATAAAAAAATCAACTTTAAAAATTCACAGAGCAAAAGTAGAGAGTAAAGTGGAAGGCAATACTATTATTAGGCAAACAGCTAACTCTAAAATCTTCTCTTATGGAACTTTTAGAAATCAGCTTATTGCAGTTAAATAAGCTAACCAATAAGTCATTCACCAAATACCTCAATAGTTATTTAAGATAGTCAAAAACTAACTTTTAGTCAATAAGCCTAAAAACAGCTGATAAGCTATTTGTCAAACACCTCCTATAAGAGAAAAAGAGGAAGACTTAAGAAGAACTGAGGGGGGATGATCATGAAGATATGACTCTGTTGGAACTTACTGAAGACTTGGCCCACAATAGCAAACTTTAGCGTATTAGGATACAGGTAAAGGATCTCATATAGAGAGGTCCTTCTCTTTCTCATACAAAATACGTTGATCATAATTATGAGATTTATATTTTATTCCTAAATTATTTTTATTATTGCTATATTAAAATTGACCATTAATAGAGCTTTTAGACTAGCATATATTATTTTTATTCCTTATAAAGAAAGGCGTCAAATTGACCCGACATGAGAATTTCATATAGAATATTTTTCTTATGAAAATACTCATTATAATTATTATTGAAGTGATTTTTTAACTTGAGATCTCCAAAGAATCTTACAAAAGAATTGTTGTATTTTGATATTGCTAAGGACCTATCTTAGTCAAAGATAACTCTATTGATAGTCATTGAATATGAAATAAAGTGTATGGAGTAGCTTAGTGATCAATATATGATTTATTACCCAGAAATAATTAAGGAGAATATTCCATTGTTTTAAATTAGTATTAATTAGAGAAATCTTTAAACAAGTTAGAATGATACTTTGAAAATAATTTTAAATGTTATTAAAAACTTAGTCACTAATGATGGAGAACTAATACGATTGAACTAATATATAACATACATTAATTTCATACTCTATATCTAACAAAAATATTGTATAATTAAAATATTAAATTATATAGCATGTACGAAAAAAGTTATCAAAATTACATTGATATTTCTAATATTTAAGTGGTCAAGATGTATTACTGAATGCTAATTTTGATATAAAGATATAAATTATTTATTTAAATAATTAAAACTAAATAAAAGAGTTTAATTGTTATAATCTTAAATACAATTTAAGATTATAATTTATATTATAAAAATAAGATATTTGATAAATAAAAACTAATATTAAATATTAGATTTTATTTAGACATAATTGAAATTTAATTAAGATAAATTATAATTCTAATTAAAGTTTAGTTGAAACTAATATTAAAATTTAATTAAATTATTAAAATATCCAAGCTTTATTATAAATAGGCGTAGATTCTATCAAAGGTACTACTTTTAACTTACCCCTCTCTGCACCGTATCAAAGGTACTACTTTTAACTTACCCCTCTCTGCACCACTCGTAGAGTTCTCTAAATATATGCATGTGGATAATGTTAGAAGTTAGACAATTGTGAGACTATTACTTATTACTGTAAGTTGAGAATGTGAATGACTATAAGTGATGACAGCCCAACTACGACATCATTCCCCAAGTCAACTCTTATATTAGTTAGTTTTTTTGAATATTTCTCTTTAAAATGTATTTTAAATAGTCCTCTACTTTTCTTTAATGCACTGTATTAAACCTTGTTAGTCATCATTTTCGAAAATCCTAATTCCATCATCAAATGTAGAAATTTATAACTGAACTCAAATTACTTTTTATATCCTAAGTTCTTTGCACTCATAATTACATGGATTAATATAATAAGATTAATATCAACAACAAAACAGTCTCACTCACCTCCTTCATTAGTTATTTGAGGATTGAGTTTTAAAATAATCATTATAAAAAACATACCATCTTCTCAACCATAAAATGCCTACTTTTATCGACATCAAACAAGCACTTCACTTGAGATATCAAACCATAATGTTTAAAGCTATTCAAAGAAGGGGGAAAAAAAGGAAAAATTAATGTCAATTATTGTTATATAGGATCTAATTTAATGACAAGTTTACCCACAATAATACAACAACAAATTAATAATAACAATAACAACAACAACTCAATTGAAATCCCACTTAATACAAAGTTTAGGGAAGTTCAAAAGTACTTAGCCTTATTCTTAACTGGTAGAGAGACTGTTTTCAATAGATTCACGTGAAAAATAAAAATGAAAATGAAAATAAAAATAAAAGATAAAAGATACACAAAAAGCTACGTGCAAATAAAATATAAAAATAAGTAATAAAATAAATGATACAATAAATACAAAAAAATGTAAAGAATAAACATGATAACATAAGTAAATAAATATACAAATAAGAAAAAAGACAAGCAAATAAATAAAACAAACACATCATTACAAGAAAATGTTTAGGCTATGTAAGAAAGTGTTTAAACTAAATACCTAGGGAGGAAGAACTACATATTAAAAGATTAGGCTAAATATAAGTAACAAGACTCGAAAGAAAACATTTAAAAGACGTATTAAAATGATAAGGACCTCTCTATATGAGATCCTTTATTCGTCTCTTAGTATGCCAAAGTTTTCTATTGAGGGTCATGTCCTTGGTAAGTTCCATCAAACCCATATCATTCTTGATCACTTTCTCCCAGTTCTTTTTAGGCCTTCATTTTTTTCATCTTATAATCCCCTCGCATCTTCTCACTAGAGTGTCAGGATTTCTCCTTTTAATATGTCTGAACTACCAAAACCTTATCTATCCTAATTTTTTATTAATATTACATACCTTTAATTTGTCTCTTGCCATTACATTCTTGACCTCATCTTTTTTAGTAAGATTGCACATTCAACAGAGCATTCTCATCTTCACCACCATTATCTTATGACTATACACCTGTTTGATGGGCCAACATTCACCGACTTAATCACTTCATAATAGAATTTATCTTTGAGCTTTAGTGATATCTTCTTGTCACATAAAACTCCTTATTCACTTACTCCATTTAAGCCATCTTGATCTGATACAGTGAACAATGTCCTCGTCAATCTTTCCATTGCTTTGGATGATATATCCTAAATACTTAAAACACCTTCTTTATAGTAACTTTTCAATCAATCTTTAACTCTACACTGGAAGCTACCCTATGGCCCAAAAAGTTACACTCTAAGTATTCAATCTTAGTCCTGTTCAATTTAAAACCTTTCGAGTCTAACATATCTCTCCAAAGTTCTAGCTTGACATTGACACCCTCTTTTTGTCTAATCCACTAAAACAATATCATTAACAAACAACATACACCAAAGCACTTCCCCTTGGATATTCTTAGTGAGTACATCCATCACTACTGCAAATAAAAAGGGACTCAATGAGGAGCTTTGGTGTAACCCAATATCAATAGAAAAATGTTTTGTATCACATTTATCATCCTTATCCCAGTATTTACATCTTTATATATATTCCTAATAACTCGAATATGGATCATAAAAACTCTCTTACCTTTTAAACACCTCTACATGATTTTCATAAGTATCCTATTACAAACAATCTCTAAGTCATGGTAATTCCTACAATTGTTCCTCATATATCCTTATAACATAATTATATGTTACAAAATCAGTTTTAAAGTGCATAGACATGAAGTTTCCAAATTGAATTGGAATTATATAGGAGTACAAATACCCATTACCATATCTATACTATAAAGCTTCACTCAATGGACTAATGTTGTGTCACAAAATCATTCATACACAAGTATATGTAAAATCATAAGATGAAATTGCATAATTATATAAATTGAATAGGCAAGTATATGTTATAGAATTGTTGGAGCATTACAAATGACATTAGTTAAAGATTGAGAGAAAACTAGGGAAGAAAGCGAAAAGAGAATGTGGAAAGAGGTGGAACATGTCTCTTCTATTGTTTTCTACTATAAACCTAGTCTAATTCTATCTTCCAAAGATTCCTATCTAAAATAAATCCAAATCCTATTATAGAAAGAAGTTTCCTAATTAAACTCCAACTTTTCAAGTGAATTTGACATTAGGAATGATCTCGCTTTATCCACTGCAGTAATTTGTCCACTTTTTCCAAAATTTGTGATTTTCACCAGCTTCAAATTTGATGCAATCTCAACTTTTGAACAATTTTTTCCTTATTTCAGCACCAAAATATATTCAAAACAAAAGAGACAACCCGAATTAATATCAAAATAACATCTTATCAAATTGCCCCACATCAAACTCATGCTTATCCTCAGGTATACATCTATCATCCTCATATCAAGCTCTCTTCATGTTATCCAAAAAATTCTGAAATCTAATACACATTAAAGATTTAGGATAAAATAACAAATGATAAAACAAGCAATCATAGGACACATTTTTAGAATGAAAACATAACATCTTAACAATTCCATCAAAATCAAATAAAATAAGGCTCGACACCCTCTCATGGATTTCACTCTATACACTCAAAGTGTTTAGAGTTCATTAAGCTCTCAAATCAAACCATAGCAAGTTATTTCCATAAGCTTGCTCATGAATCATATCTCCACTACTTAATAAAAATGAACTTAATACATAAATCAAAGGGATTTAGTAAGAGTTGTAATGTGGCTTAGGTAAGTATGAAAAAAAGAAGATTTTAGTAAATTGAAGGAAATCATTGAAACTTATCTACATAAGTTTCAATTTAAATCAATCCAAAATTCACTTGATTCAAATAGCATCCTTTTCAGACACATCTCTTTTTGTTTCTTTTTTTAAAGAACCTCAAAGAAGAGTTTTTTAAGAATTTTTTTATACTTCTCCTCCAATCTATAAAAAATGAACAATCAAAATAATGCAACTTGACTCAACTAATTTACTTTTCATGGAAATATTCAAAATCTTATGCAAATAAGCTTTAAATGATTCCTTCAATTTAAAGGCTTAAAATCATTAAAGACATCATCAACAAGAAGGGTAAAATTGGCTTGTAACAATGTTATTATGTAAGAAAAGAAAAGGTAAAACTCAAATTGGTTTTCTAGGGATAAAAAGTAAGGGAAGCTTGTTTAGGTCAAAAATGGTTATCCTAAGTGCCCTTATCATTTTTATACACACATTCATAAAAAATATGGTCTCAACATGTATTCAAAATCAAGTTCTAGTATGAACACACTATGTTTGATAACAAACATTAAAAAAATATGTATGAGCACATATGTGAGGAATGCTCTTAGGCTTAAAGCTTACGTAGGTGTCAAAATGCATCAAGTCTTGCACACTTTCATTCAACAAAACCAATGAGATACTTAAAATATTTTAATGAAAAATACTAATCATGCTTGTCACTCATATGCATTATTTCTTAAACAAAAAATGTATCCTAACTTAAGGATTATTTATAAAAAACAATCAGAAAATTATGAAACTATCATGAGTATGAATCATAGTATCGTAAGTCTAAGTAAATGTCACAAAGTTCATCATAATATAAACACTCGCTCCCCCACACCTAAATCATACATTGTCCTCAATGTATGCATAAGATACTCATATCTAAAAATAATAAAAAAATAAAGTATAAAGTAGAAGATTCCCGTAAGTTGTGAGCATTTGAAAGGAAATGTATTATGGTATTGATGGATATGGAGGTATCACGTGACATATAATTGAATTGTATCTTTTGTTTCTCAATCTATGTCATCCTTTGGTTATTCAAACATGTTTCCAATTAGTAGTTGTGGTAGGTTTTGTGGTGGATTGATGTTGTGCAATTGGATTAACCGTAGATTTTCCTTTTGTTGCTATCCTGGTAGTATTTATGGAACATCCCATAATGATGACAAGTATAAACAAAAAAACTAATATGAAAAATAATGAAAACAACCTTATAATAATTAAAATAAAAATAAAAGTAAAGCAACTAAAAGTAATTAATAAAAATGAATTAAAAATAAAAGAAAATTAAAACAAAATTAATAGGTGTTGGCGTGGTGAATATGGGACATTCCTGTGGCTGGCTGGTTAGAGATAGCTGAGTTGTTGCGTGTTTGGCTCAAGCTGCGTGGCTATAAAACTACTTGGTGGGGTTGTGCTTGTGCTAGTGTTGGCTGGAAGCTACATACGAGGCGTTGCTATGGACCACCTGTTGTGGAGTTGCCTGGTTTGTTGGAAGCTACATCTAGTGTAGGGCTATGTGGTGGGTATGATTGCTGGCTACCTTTTGATGTTTCCTGCTGGAAGAGAAACAATCATATTAGGATTTTTGTTGTTTTAAAAAAAATTAAAATTTAAATAAATAATTATAAAAATATTATAAAATTTTAATTATTTTTTGTTTATATTTTTTATTTTTAAAATTATTTAAATAAAAAATAATTATTAAAAGAATTAAAAAATGACAAGTTTGTTTTAAAACCCAAACAAATTGCTAACATGTATAAAGTATGATCACACCATATAAATGTTAGTATTATGGAATTGTAGGGTTCCATTCCAGAAAGCTAAATCACTTAAGGGTGATCTCGTCTGATGAGATTTAGTATTTTGGATTTTTAAGGGTTCCACTTTAGAAAGCTAAATCACATAGGGCGTGATCTCGCCTTATATGATTTAGTATTCTAGAATTTCGAGTCTCTACTCCTGACAACTGAGTTACAAAAGATGTTATATGCCTTATGATATTTAGTATATTCGAATTTTGAGACCCATTTCTCCCTTAAGCCAATAAACTAATTTATCAAAAACAAACAAATGAAAATTATATATAAATAAAACAAAACTAAAAAAATCATGTTTTGGGTTGCATGCTAAAAAGTGAAATTATTTAATGTCGTTATGCTCGACGTGACTCTTTTTTCTCAAACTTCTACATAATTGCAGTTTTGTACTCCTTAAGTAGTGTTACTAACCCTTCCTCTTGTTCTATAGTCAACCTTTTGAAATGATCTTTGGTAATGACTCTCTATCATGTAAATAAAAATATTTTATGTGATTAAGTAAGGCCTTCAATTCTATCTTCGAAGCTCGCAAAATAGAAGGTAACATTTTCTTATGAGTTATAGTAAGTTCAGCATTGAAATTTTTCAAATATATTAGCATTACTGATAATGGTTCTACAACTTCACAAGTTTCTTCAACTTGCTCGTTCAATTTCGATTTAGCCTTAAATTCCAATTCATCTTCAACACTTTCTTCTTTAAACATATCTTGCATAATTGAATCCGCAATATCCATATGATAAACGGATTAAAAATTATTCGGGTATTTCATTGCTTCAAAAATATTGAACTTCACTATCTCTCCATCAAATTCAACAGAAAGAGTACCCTTATTTGCATCAATTTTCGTCTTGGTTGTCATCATAAATGGGCTTCCTAACAACATCAAAGCTGAATATTCAACACTATCTTCATCCATTTTCAAGGTGTAAAAATCTACTTAGAATACCCAACTGCTAACTTGGACTAAAACATCCTAATAATTCCAATAAGACGCATATAAGAACGATTAGCTAGTTGAATAATCACATTAGTTTCTTACAAAGAATTCAAATTTAAATCTTGGTAAATTAAGTATGTCATGATATTAATAGATGCACTTGAGTCTAGCATGCATGCTCAATTTTCTTGTCACCAATAATACATGGAAGTGTAAACGTAGCTGGATCTTTGCATTTTTTTTGGTAATTTTCTATTTATCACAACTGATACATTTTTACTTAAAATTATTCTCTCCTTGTCCTTCAACTTTCTTTTAATCGTGAATAGTTCTTTAAAAAACTTTGCATATTTTGGAACTTTCTTGATGGCATCTAGAAGTAGTATATTGATTTCTACCTTTCTGAAGGTTTCTAAGATCTCTCTTTCATATTCCTCTACTTTTGATCTAGCCAGCTTGTTAGGAAAAAGAGGTAAACGTGATTTAATTAATATTGATGAAGATAAATCATTTTTTAATTTTATCGATTCTTAAGTTGGAATTTCTCTTTCTTTTTTCCATCATCTTGCTTTTCTACCTTCATTAGTAAAGAAGATACATATTGAATTTCCTTACCATTCCTTAGAGTCATTACACTCATATTCTCCCTAAGATTCACTATCGTTTGGGAAGGTAATTTTCCTGATGCTTGCGGTTCCAATTTACTTACAAAGGTGGCTAATTGAGTGATCTAATTTCCTAAGTTCTGAAAGTTTACTCTTGTTTCTTGTTGTAATTTTAGATTATTAGTAGCAAGTTCCTTCATAATTTTGTCCAAAGACATACTTGAATTTGAAGATTGAGGTTGAGCATATGAAGGGGCTTGAGGTTATCTACTAAAATTATGATGTTGACATCTTTGTTGCCCTCCTTGATTTCTATAGCTAAAGTTTAGATGATTCTTCCATCCTGGATTATAATGATTGAAATAAGGGTTACATTTTCGTTGAGGTTGGCTAGGAAATCCCCCAATTGTGTTATCTTCATGAAGGGAGTAGCGTTGCAATGTAGGGCACATATCTATAGGATGTCTAGAGAATGAGCATATTCTGCATGCTTTTTCAGATTGCAATTGACCTACAACCATTTGACGAACAAGAGTAGTTAAATATGAAATTTTATCCTCAAGGTTCGTGTTACTTACCTCATTCACAAACTTAATAACTCTATTTATCCTTGTCCCAAATTGTTGAAATTTTTTGGCTATATTAGATATCAATTGTCTGGCCGCTTCAGGTGTTTTATTTGTCAAAGCTCCTCCACTAGCTGCATCAACCATACTTCCATGGACGGAGCCACAGTGGGTGCCCCCACTGACTCCAAAACTTTTAATTAAAAAAATTATTAATTTAAATTTTTAACTAAAAAAATCAAAATTTTGCCCCAACTAAAATTTTGCCCCCACTGAAATTTTTTTTTGCTTCCAGTGAAATTTTGCCCCCACTCAAAAAAATTTCTGGATCCGTCCCTGCATACTTCCATTGGCAATAGTCCTTGATAAAAGTACTTACTCAAAAGTTAGTTAAGAATTTGATGGTGCGAAAAATTGCACATAACTCTTTAAACCTCCCCCAATATTCATACAATTTTTCGGTGAATTATGTTATCCCACATATCTCCTTTTTGATATTTGTAGCTCATGATGAAGGAAAGAACTTCTCTAAGAACAATCTTTTCATCTCATTCCATATTGTCACTATGCCAGGGAGAAGATAATATAGCCAATCCTTTTCCTTATCTTTCAATGAGAATGGAAAGGCTTTAAGATTAATTTGTTCTTCTGTCACCCCTTGTGGCTTCATTCCAGAGTAGACAACATAAAATTCCTTCAGGTGCTTATGCAGATCTTCACTTGCAAGATCACGAAAATTTGGGAGTAAGCAAATCAAACCAAAATTCAATTCAAAATTAACCTCAACATCTGGATATTGTATGCATAAGGGTTGTTGATTCAAATTGGGTGCCATTAACTCCCTCAACATTCTAGTGTTAGGATTTGTCATTTTTTCTTCAACTTCTTAGAAATTGGAACCTTCACCAATTGTTAGATCTATTTCAACTTTCACTTCTGAAGGTGAATGACCACTTCCTTGCTCAGTCTCTTTCCTTACAAGATACACTATTTTCTCAATTTCTGGATTATATTGCAATTCATGTGTTTAAGAAGCACGACTCATACAAGATAAGGGATTTGCAATAAATTGTAAAATAACATAAAGAAACCAAGAAACTTAAGCAGTTTCCCGACAATGATGCCAAATTTTGATTGGGTTGTTGAAACTCTCAAATCTGATTATGATTCTCTAAACTTTTGTATTAGTCGTAGAATCAGGTCAATTCTGAGAGAACTAAAGACTGGTTTCTTAATTTCAATTAATAAAATAAAGTGGGGTTTTTTTGATTAATTAACTAATTAACTAAAATTAACAAGAAATTAAAATAAATCGATTGAATAGAAGTGAGAAATTCAAGAATACTTAAATTTGATTAAAAAAAGATTTCATCTAATTATAATATTGATCAATGGTTTAAAAAAATGTTTTTTTACAATTCAAGCATTTAGTCCGAAACATGTTAGGATAGCTATAATAAGTTTCCAAATTTCTTAAATTAATTACTTCAAACTCAACATTCAAACCAAAACTTATTATCAATTTACTGGATATAATAGCATTCCATATCAATTATATGATACCAATAAGCTTAGTGAGAAAAAAAACTAAAACCTAAATTAAATTATCGAGATAGTTGCAACTATTCAACTTAGTTTTCTTATTTATCATAAGTTAAATATTCAATTTCATAAATAACCTATTTGCTACTTGGACCGATATTTCATGACAATTATGGATCATTGAATTCATAGATAGCTATAGAATAATTAACATCAAATTAATTCATCATATCAATAAATATTAATCATTCATAAAATATAAGAACTCAAAACAAGAAATACTTGAAGTAAAACATAAACATAAGTTCAGAACAAAACCTCACAAGGTTACAGCTAGAGTTTGAATTCCCTTAAATCAGAATATTTAGGTTTAGGCACTCATAACTTAAGTTTCAACACCAAAAATATAAGAAAATATGAAAGATTTAGAAAAAAACTAGGAAGAAATGTGGAGAGAGGTGGAAGTCATCTCTTCTATCATTTTCCTAGTCTAAACCTAGTCTAATTCTATATTGTAAAGATTCCTATATAAAACAAATCCAAATCCCTACATAATAGGGATGGAAAGCAGTTTCCTAATTAAACTTCAACTCTTTAAGTGAATCTGACATTAAGCGTAATCTTGCCTTATCCACTGTAATAATCTCTCCAATTTTTCCAAAATTTGTGATTTTCGCCAATATTCCTTCAATTTGATGCAATCTTTACTTTTCATCTTCTAAAACAAAAAAAAAATTAAATTTTCTATTTAAACACTAAAATATATCTAACATAAAAGAAATAATCCCAATTAATATGTCAAAATAACATCTTATTAATGATTGAATATTTCTTTTGCATTTTCACATAAGCATTCAAAATTAATTTGGAACATTAAGAATGCGACCCATAAAAATTGATTTGAAACACCAGAAAATTTGGCAAGTTTGCAAACTGAATGGAAAAAAGGAAGAAATGGACAACATGATTCTGTGACCTTAAAAATTTACTAGAAAATTATTGTAAGCAAGAACCGAAGCTCAAGAACAAAAAGCAACTAAACAACAGTACAAAGCTAACACTAAACAAACATCTAACAAGAACCTTAAAGTCTAACATAAAGCGAATAACGATAAACTTCACCTCCTCTGAATGAGAATTCATTCTTTTAGGGATTTTTTAACCTCTAATTTCTTCTTTCCCAATGGATCCAAAAAAGAATAAAAATAAAAATAACAACTCTTAAGACCTCTTTGCCATATATAAGGCTTTACCTAGTCGATTAGAAGAGGTCCATCCTACAACTGACCTTAAAACCGGTATCAAACTATAAATCATCACCCAGACTTCCATTGAATCAAACTCCCAAGCTCATCACCCGTGGATTTATTTAAAAAGTTATTTCCTTAAAGAGGCCACTAACACCTACACCTCTAGCAATCCACCACTAACAGAATTTGCTAATTTTTCCCGCCAAATGTTGACCCTATATATGTAGCTCACATTCTATATGCATAAAAAAAAGAAGAAAGAAAAAATAATTTTTTTTGAAGAAATAGGACCTGGGAGATCCCATGACTCGGACTTGTAGATGTCGATGATGGATATAGCGTCGAATCAAAGAGGTTTACTGGTGATCTTTCGTCTCAGGTAGTCTCATCAATAGGGCGAAATTGAAACCCTAGAGCAAGAGAAGTTGCCATCAACCTAATAATTTCCTTTGAGTAATTAGGGTTTTAGAAATAAGGGGAATTTCTAATTAGGTTACAAAAACGGACACCCAAGTAAAGCACAAAGCAAAATGAAGGAGAAAATGAAAGAGAAAAGAACAAGAGAGGACTGCGATGAAGTGGGGATTAGATGAGTCGATGAAGCGGGGAAGGATTTCACCTGTCAACACATCGAAGCCAAGGACTGTTGACCATCGTACTCATCATACAAAACTACCTAGATGGCTTGCTAGATCTTGCTTGTTTGTTGAGAAAATGAAAGAGAAAAGAACAAGAGAGGACTTGGATGAAGTAGGGATGAGATGAGTCGATGAAGCGGGGAAGGATTTCACCTGTGAGCAATGACCAATAATCACCGTCAGATTAAATGGATGAGTGGGATGGATTGCGTGGTTGTCCATCGCACTCGTCCTTACTATATATACTTAATAAAAGTCAAAACAACGCGTTTGTTCACGTGGTAGCTTAGTTTATGCAAATTGTCACATGGTGTCTATCATGAGAAATTGCATTGTTTTACTGGGATAACATGAATATAACGTAGCGACTTGAGAAGAGGGCTTCCGCCATAATTTGATGATAAGTTAGGAGGTTAGCTGACATTTTAAAAGTATATGAAGATAAATGAAACATAAAAATATATAAACATCATTTGTGGTTAATCCATAAATATTTAACTATAATAACAATAACAACACCAACACCAACACCAACAACAATATTGAATAGAAATTTCGTTGACACGTGAAATTTAAAGAAGTCCAATAATATGAAATCTTACCTCTAATTAGAAGGCAAGTTGTTTCCAAACATAAATTTTAACTAGTATTAATAACAATCACAATAAGTTTTTTTATATCAAAATGTCAACTCTTCAAGTGTTTTAACTTGTTTCATTTGGCTCTTGAACTATTTAGGTATTAACTTTAGTGCTTTTGATTATATGCAATTTAAGTCCTTTTTTATTTTTCTTATTCTTGGATCCTTGTTATCACCTTTTAATTTCACATTCTAGTTAGATTTCTTTGTTAGTTGCTTAACTATTATTTTGGGATGATAAATTAAATAGTAATTAATCTTTTAATAGTTTTTAATTAAATTCTAAACTTTTTTTTTGAAAATTTTAATTTAGTGAATAATTTTTTAAAACTAATATAAATCAGATAAAAAGCATGATTTTTACTGACATGACATGTCCACAAAATACCTCTTGGATATCAACTTATTAATCACATAAGTAAATAATATATTGACATAAGTTGTAAGAATTTTTAAGGTTAGTTACTAAATTAAGAATTTTAAAAAGTTTGATACTAAATTAATTTTTTTTAAAATATTAGACACTTTAAATCTATTATCTTTTATATTTTGAAGATGATAAGATATTAAATTTTGATCTTAGACTTTTAAGTATAAAATGTTTCTTAAGCTTTTGATGTATGACTTTTATGGTGAAAACGAAACTGTTGGCTGTGACTGGAGAAGATACAACCTTCATGAAAACAACAATTATATTCTTAAATCCCATATTGTCAACATAAGAACTACTCGTCTTTCCGCCACATTGAATATATTTCTAGAGATGAATAACCCTTCGTATTTAAATTTCTTCTCATCACCATCAGCATTTATCATGATCTGAGTCTCTCGGCTTAGTTCTTCATCATATCATAATCATGGCTTCCTCCTCATCTCCTAGTCCTCCAGCATCCCATCAATGGAAGTATGATGTTTTCTTGAGCTTCAGAGGTAAAGATACTCGTTACAATTTCACCAACCGCCTTTACGATGCACTTCGTCGAAAAGGTTTGGATATCTTTATAGATGATCACCAACTTAGAAGAGGAGAAGAAATCAACACATCACTGTTCCAAGCCATCCAAGACTCGAATGTTTCTGTTATCATCTTCTCCAAAGACTATGTCTCTTCAACTTGGTGCCTGAATGAACTTGTGAAGATCATTGAATGCCACGAAACTCACGGTCAGATCGTTGTTCCTATATTCTATCACGTATATCCAACCCATATAAGGAAACAAAGCGGACCTGTTAAGACTGTTCTGGAGAGAGATCCTAATAATTCGGACAAGCTACCAAAATGGAGAGAAGCGTTGACCAAAGCAGCTAATCTATCTGGCTGGGATTCCAATGTCATCAGGTAATAATTTTCCAGTTTATCTCTGCATTAAAGATATTTTTTTATTACTGGAAGATGAAAATGTAACAAAATTTACACAATAAGTTTATAGTTCAAAATAAGATAATTGAAAACCATCATGATCATGAAGATGTTGCAAACAAAATAGCATGTAAGTTCATGAATTTGTTCTATCAAGGTGAACTGCTTTTTAAACCGTGAAATAGAGCTAAAGATTCCCAAAAATAATTTCATTTAACATTGATATTTTGCAGGGAAGAAACTATGCTTATTGATAAAATTGTGAAGGATATTTTGGAGAAATTGAAACATTCTTCCTTATCTTGTGGTCTTGAGCATTTGGTGGGAATGAAATTTAGGATTCGGCAAATTGAAGAGTTACTAGCCTTGAACTCCTTGGATGTTAGAATTTTAGGAATATGGGGGATGGGAGGTATAGGTAAAACTACTCTTGTTGAGACTATCTACAGTCTAAATTGTAGTGACTTTGAAGGTTGTTGCTTTGTTCCAAATGTCAAGGAAAAATATAAAAGAAGTGGGTTGAAGAAATTATTGGAGTATATCATCTCAAAAACATTGGGTGAGATAGATATAACCATAAATACTCTGAATATTGGACCTGAAGAATTTTATATTAAAAGGTTACGTCGCAGAAAAATCTTAGTTGCTCTCGATGATGTGAATGATCCAATGCAATTATCATCTTTAATTGGAGATCCATGCTGGCTTGGTGCAGGAAGCAGAGTTATCATAGCAAGTAGAGATAAACAAGTATTTGAAAATAGAACCAAATACCTATATGAAGTGAAGCCATTAACAAAAGATGAAGCTCTTCAGCTTTTCAGTTGGAATGCTTTTAAGAGACTTTGTCCCATGAATGACTATGCGGAGCTATCAGACCTAGTGGTTAGATATGCTCAAGGTAATCCTTTGGCTCTTAAAGTTTTGGGGTCCTATTTATGTGGGAAGAAAAAGGAAGAATGGAAAAGTGAAGTGGGTAAACTGTCAAAAATTCCTAACAAGACCATTCAGAATATGTTGAAAATAAGTTATGATGATTTGGATGAAGAAGAGAAAGATATGTTTCTTCACATTGCGTGTTTCTTCAAAGGTGAAAATAAAGATGACGCTATACAAATATTTGATAGTTGTGGTTTATCGGCAGCTATAGGAATACGTGATTTGATAGATAAGTCCTTAATCTCCATTTCTGAAGATGATGTGTTAGAAATGCATGATTTGTTGCAAGAAATGGGCAAAGACATTGTTCGTCAAGAATCTAAAGATCCAAGTCAACGTACAAGATTGTGGGATTCCAAAGATATACATCAAGTGCTCACTCAAACTAATGTAGGACTCTACAAATTAACTACTTTCTTAGCTTGTTTTGTTTAAGTGTCAAAGTGTTGCTCATTATGTAAACTTTCAAGTTTGCGTCTTGGTGATTGATAGGAAGCTCACCCAGTGGAAAGCATATCTCTTGATATGTCTGAAATAAGAGACATTGATTTAAACTCAAGCACGTTTACTAGGATGCCAAACCTTAAGTTCCTCAAATTCTACTTCTTTAATGAAAAGGAAAGGACTGAAGGAAGGAGTAAGTTGCAGCTTTCTCAAGGTCTTAATTATCTTCCTAATGAAATGAGGTATCTTCAATGGGATGGTTACCCACTGGAATCATTACCAGTTAATTTCCATCCAAGGAATCTTTTGGTGCTCAAATTGCGCAACAGCAAGATTAAACAACTTTGGAAAGAAGCAAAGGTATGCATGCTCATGATAAATTAATTACCAAAAGGGTCCAAATTTCTGAAAATTTTTAATCAACTCTCATTTCTTTGAATGCAGGATAATAGCAGGTTGAAATTGATTTCACAGTCCATAAGAGAATCTCAGATCTTTAATCTTGGGAGTAGGATTCTTCGCAGCTGTACCAGTTTGGTTAAAATTCCCTTACCTGTCAGCCATCTTAATAATGTCACATCCATTGCACTCTGGAATTGCCAAAGCATTAGGAGTCTTCCAAGTCATGTAGATCTAGAAACTCTTGAAATTCTCGACATCTCGCATTGTCCAAACCTGAAGCAATTTCCACAAATCTCTAGCAGCATAAGGTACCTGTATTTAGATGGGACTGCCATAAATGAAGTGCCTTCATCTGTTGAGCGACTTGCCAATCTCTTGGAATTGAGCATGACATCTTGTCAACTGGCGACTCTCCCCAGTAACATTTGCAGATTAAGCTCTCTTCAATCTCTTAATCTATCAGGTTGTGGAAAACTAAAGCAATTTCCTGAGATCCTGGAGCCCATGGAAAATTTAAAGGAGCTTAAGCTATGTGAGACAGGCATAGAAGAGCTACCATCATCTTTTGGCAATCTTACAGGGCTTGTTACGTTGAGAATTTGCTGTGCAAAACTTAATCATCTTCCATCGTGCCTTACCAGCTTGAATTCTCTGAATTGCTTGATGTTGTCAATGGAAAAAGGGCCGGAGTTCTCAATGCCTCCATCAAGCTTTGAAGCGTTTTCATCATTGAACTTCTTATCTCTGACGCATTGTAATTTGTGGAAATTGCCAGAGGATCTCAGCTTTTTATGCTCCGTTGAAGCTCTTGTTTTAGAGGAAAATCATATAGAAGAAATTCCCTCAAGCATCAAACAACTTTCTCAACTGAGATTTCTCAACGTGAGTAACTGCTTAAGGCTTCAGTCTTTGGCAGAGCTTCCAGCGAATCTTGCTGTTTTAGTAGCAAACAATTGTCGGTCATTGAAGACAATATCTGCCCTTAGACAGCTCATTTACGAGTCCAAAGGGCTTTGCTATTTCTTCTTTATGTACGATTGCCTCATGTTAGCTGAAAATGAATGCGAGGCCATCATAAATGAAGTTTTCAGAAGCCGGGATCATAAGGTGACCTTTATTCTCTACACATTTTTGCAGGTACATATATACTATAGACACAAGTGCGAATTTCCTGCTAATCTTGTGTATCACATCATGTTTGTGATTCAGGGAAATATATGTCTTCCTGTCCTCCGAATCCTATCTGAATCTGTGGCTCGATTTCCATACCTTGTTATGGTGTATCCTGCAAGTAGAATTCCAGACTGTTTCTTATATCAGAGTAGAGGAGATTCCATCAAAGTTCACCTTCCTTCAGATTGGCTCAATAGCAGTTTTTTGGGATTCGCTCTATGTATTCATTATCAAACCTTCCTTCCTCTCAGGAATGTAAGATATAAATGCTACTTTGGTGACAGGAATGATCTGTACGCCAACACTGTTTTCAATGAATTTTTCATCCCAAATTCCGATTCGGGGAAGGACAAGCCCGTCTGTTTATGGTTTGGTTATGAACTCTTTGATTGGATATGTAAAAATAGGGAACTTCTCTGCCAAACCTGCTACAATGAGGTCTCCTTCGTGTTCCATCAAGAAATTTTTGAAGTGAAAAATTGCGGGATTATTCCACTGTATGGCAGTAGAAGTGATAAAGCAGAGACAACGAGAGGACTTTTGTAATGATCAAGCTCATAATGGATTGAAGGAGATAGACGACATAACAGAGTCACCATTTTCATAGAAGTGAAATTGGGAAGATTCCATTTTTATCTTGTTCCCAGAAATGAGGGCATCGGGTGGACCTTCGTGCGGTTTTCTTTGGACATCGTGAAACAATCAAGTGATTTTGTTTTGGTATCTTCTTGTAAATTTTAGAGGTTTGAATCATCACAAAAGGTAAGGCCTACTTGTACATTTGATATTTTGTTTTTATTTTCAAATTTAATAAAATTTTTGTTTGATTGAATTTTTAATTTTTATAATTTAATTTATTATCAATTAAATACATATTATATAATTATTAATAAAAATTATATTTAATATAATATTAATTTATGTTAATTACTTTTAATAAATTTTTATAATATTTGTTAATAATATTCAACTCAAGAAAAGATATCAAAAAAATTTTCTCTTGTATTGAAATAATAATAATTCTTAATATCATTTGTTTTAGTCTCTCTCTATTTGCCAATCGAATATTGGACTTTTGGCTACGATAGCGTAGAAAGAAAGATTTTTCAGGCTCTTTCAGGAAAGAACTTTTTTTATTATTTGAATTTACGTTACTTATTGGAGCATGTGCTCACTGACCAAAGTTAGCCCAATGGCATCAGGGCTATAAGCGTTATTGACTGTGCATATGTTATTTTTTATGAAAGTGTGCCGGGAGATTTTCTATATGTCATAAGTGATCTTTACCTAGTAATCTTGTTCATCTTTCTTCAATCTTTTCTATAACTAATCGTCCTTCCAATGTCAAATGAACTTTGTCCAAAAAAAAATCAATAGAAATTACTCATATCTATGAAGAAAGCCGTTTTCATGATACTTCTTTACCTTTGTTAAGTGCGTACAATATATATTCTTGTAATCATTTCTAGACTAGGAGTATTGGCACTATTTTTACTACAATCGGACAAAGATTAAAAAGATCATCTAAAGTTCTCGTTTAGAATAGTGTGATTTAAAGGCAACAATAGCAGAGCAATAAGTTAAATTGGAGATTCTAAAAAAACTCATCTCAGTTTGGAGAGAACAAAATTATACTCATCTCTATAAAGGAGCTGTTAGACTTGTTCTTACTCTCCATGGAAGAAAAGAAATTTCAGCCACTACTAGGATATCTCTACTTGGCACTGCCTATACAACTTACCAAAATACATTGATTGGTACTCTGTTGACAACTCTTAACAGTAGAAGTGTTATTCTCACAATAGCTTTTGATTTTGACATTAAGTTGGACGATCCCACCTTATCTGAAAGACTCCAAGTCTAAATCCAAATTATTGGAGTAGAACAAGACCCTACATCAATCAAGGCTACCTTACGCCACAAAATGATCTATCGTTTGCAAAATCATACTGTAGATCTCAACTTTCCAAATTCAACTTCAGATGCTTTGTATATAATAGCAAATTGAGCTTATGATTATACTAATATCATCTAGATTCCAAAACAATTGCCACCAATGTAACTTAAACAGTTGATGCCAACAGAATGAATCACTAACTATCAGAAGGTGTTCCATACTTATCACAAGCATTCTTTCTACATAACTACTCGGCCTATTCGTCGGACATGATAGCCAAGTCCAATAAAGATTAGTCTGGATCATGATAGCTTGTCGCTAACTACCAAATAGTAAATTCCTAACTACCAAACTATGCAACAAATGGTGAGTTAGGGTCGAACCATAGGGACCTGGGATGCAAATTCTATTTCAAATGTTGTAAACAAAAGAAAACAAAACACCCTGAAATGATGAAATGAGACAGATAAGATGCAAAGAACGTAAACAAAATGACAAACACATAGTGAATTTAGCAAATACTAATAACAATGGTAAATAAGTGGGTTGGAAATATCTTTGGGATTCCAGAATGTTCATTGATCCTTAAATCTAAATAAAAGGTACTCTCATCATGGTATTAGTCTGTGGACTATTAAAATAGTCAAAACTAATAAGCTCTAGAAATGCCCCAATCTCCACTATAACCTAAAATAGGCTCTCTAAGTTCAATAGCAAAGATGCATTAGGTACTAAGGAACAACTAATTTAGGCCACCTACTTATAAGCTCTGAAGATGTAACCTAAAGGTATGAGATCCTAGATTAGTTGATTAAGTATTCTAATAAATTCAACTGACCTATTGCTACTTCCGGGATTCACTATGGACTATTACATATCACACGCTCATTCCTAGCCTTCGGATTAGAAAGTTACCTAAAGGGTGATCAAGTCTATAAGCAATTTCTAATTCATGACATTCATCCTAAATCCCAAACCAACATAGATCTACAAGCACCAATTTAAGACAAATTCAACTCTATTCTGACAATTCCATCCTTTCATCCTTATAATATCTCCAAACCCCTAAGTAGTTTAGCCACACATGTTCATATTAAGCACATTAGACATTAAATAAACAAAAACCATACTTAATTAAATAAAACCAAGCCTGGAAATTATCAAAGAAGTGATAAAACCGAAATTCAACACTAACTTAATAGAAATCAAACTCTTTATGCTAGCAAATAACCAATCATAACCCAAATTACAAAATCTAAACTAACTGCATCAAAATAAAATTTCCAGCACACATAACTTGCACAAAGACCCAAATTAATTGATCATGAATCTAAAAACATGCATAAATCCTAACTATTAAGCAAAATTAATCCAAAGCATCACAAATAAGCAAAAACCTATAACATAAACCATTAAACATTCAAATACCCAACAAATTCAGATCTGAAAAAGCACATAAATAAGCTCAAACAACCAAGATTAAAGCTAGAAAATTGAAGGAATAAACATCCATTGATATAACATAAAGGTTCCTTACAAGATTCATAAAGCTCAACTGTAAAATCTATCAAACATTCATTCTAACATTCTAGAACATGTAAAAATATGATTAACACTAAGAAAGCTTTAATATAATGGAATGAATATGAAACTAAAGCATTGAAATTGAAAGTGAATAGCTAAGCTTATGGAAAATAACAAAAACTTCTTTGCAGGTTCCTCCGCTTTTCTTGGAGCTTTAAAAAATGGCAGATTTTGAGAGCCCTTCTCTCTTTTTGGAGTTTTCCCAAAAATGGCAGATAGAAGACTCCCTTTCTAAGTCATTTCTCTTTCTTTTTATAATATTTCCCATTTAGGGTAAACTTTTAGGTTTTCCCGTGCCTAAAAGGTCCAAAAATTCCCTCAAAAACTTGAATCTGGAAGAGACCCTGCGTCTGTCTGCATGCAGGCCACGATCGTAGCCCTTAGTGCACGATCGTGGCCAGTTTATTTGTTCTCTGTCACGATCGTGGCTGACTCCCCATGATCATGGCCAATTTTTCTACTCTCTGTCACGATCGTGGCTGACTCCCCATTATCGTGGCCCTATGCTCAAGCTAATATGCCACGATCATGGCCCTGGATTATTTCTCAGGTCTTCTCTGATTCTCTTCCGAATGCCCTTGATGGTTTATCCTCTAGGGATGGCTCTCCAAACTTTGCCAAACTTCTTCCTTTTACCATATATTTGTGTTCAATCCTTTAATCTGTATGTAAACACAAATTGAGTATTTAAACAAAAAAAGATTGAAAAGGTATTAAAATGCATAATAAAATATAAGATGATTCAATCATATTAAATACCCCCACACTTGAACTATTGCTTGTCCTCAAACAATTTAAAAATAACTAAGATATTCTGTCAATTTGTTTTCAAAGAAAATCGAGTATATGCAATCCTTCAAACTTCAACAAACTCAAGTATCGAGCTATTACATATATCATAATCTTTTCATCAGTGGACATAAACAAAGTCAAAGGTATACACCAATGATCAAAGGTAAAATAGAACTAAGATGGATTTTTATCACGATGTTCACTCATTTCACTCAAGTGTTTAAAGTTGGTGTTTCACTCAATACTCGCTCTAATTCTCTACCACATAGATTATACACTATTATGGATCAAAAAGGGCTTTTACTTAAGGTTGTAATGAGGTTTGGGTTAAGGCGAGGCAAAAAGGTCAAAGGGTAACTCACAAGTAATAATAACTCATAAGTATTAATAACGTACTAAGTAAAAGGGACAACCAAACATAAATTATGAGGTATGCATATAAATACCACGAACTACAACTACTCATCACTAACTAATGCTATTATGCTTCCTTCAACAGCAAAAAAAAAAGCTTTAATCAATAACGCCAAAAACAAAGATGTTTTCTTTCTCTTTCTCTTTCTTTTTACTTGAATAACACTAAAATAATAAGGAAACAATAGCAACACAAATCAATAAAACATGAGCATAAGTGCCTCTCAAAACATCTCAGAATTGAATACAAAACAACAGTCCCTAAATCATATGCATCAAATGCTCACTCATTACTACATTAAACTTATGATTAGGGAAGGTTAATGGGTTTTCGAATTTCAATGTAAGGTGATTAATTCAAAAACAAACAAGGTTAAAGGTCACTTAAATGGGACATTGTCCCTAAAGTCCTAAAATCAATAAAAACACAAGTAAGGGGATGAGAGCAGAAGGACTCCCCTAGATCAAAGCGGGCTCAGTAACTAGAAAGTATAATTCATGACTCCGATCTTGCATTCTTAAAGATAAAACAAACGAAAAGCAATTAAGGTACTTAAATGAAAGCAGTTAAAATAAAAAAGAACTAAAATGAAAAGATAAGGTTGGGGTGACTCCTAACAAGCGCTTGTTTAAGGGTCACAAGGTCGACCCCTGTCAATCAATTTCAACCAATGTATATTAGAGTTTTAAGCTCCATCAACTCCATGTTGTGCATCTGAAATCCCTCAATGTAGGGCTTGAGATGATGCCCATTAACTTTAAACTCTTTCCCCGTCTTGGCACTTCTGATCTCCACTGCTCTATGGGGATATACTTGTGTAAGCTCAAAGGGACCTATCCATCGAGAGCATAACTTACCTGGAAAGAGCTTGAGGTGTGAATGATATAAAAGTACTTTCTGTCCCACCACAAATGTCTTCCTAGAGATGTTACGATCATGTTATGCCTTAGTCTTTTCCTTATAAATCCGGGCATTCTCGAATGGTTCGTGTCACAACTCCTTGAGCTCTTGTAATTGTAATCATCTGTGGGCACAAAATGAGGAAGGAAAGGGAGCCATAAAGTTCATGCCCCAAACATAAAAATCTCACAAATTAATATGAGGTTTTTAGGCATTTCCCCACGGGAACCTTATGTACCTGTGTGCTGATAGTTGTCACAAGTTCTATAGAAATCATATGCATCTCGAAATAGAGATGGCTAGTAAAATCTACACTCTAAAACCTTGTGAGCTATCCGCTTTGGGACAAAATGACCTCCACATGCATAAGAGTGACAAAATATCAAAATAGAAAGAAATTCATTGTCAAGTACGCATCGTCTAATGACTTGATCCGCATAAAATCGTTACAAGTAAGGATCATCCCATACATAAAACTTTGTTTGGCTCTTCATCCTCTCTTTTTGTGACTTGGTGAAATTTATAGGAAATTGATGAGAAACCAAGAAGTTCACTATATCAGCGTACTAGGGAGCTGTCAACTGTACTGCATGTAACTGCTCATCTGAAAAATCATCATTGATAAGGTCCGTGTCAGCAGCATGCTCCACTAAATGGCTTAAATGATTTGCTACTCCATTTTCCGAGCCTCTTTTATACTTTATCTCCAAATCGAACTCCTGAAGTAAGAGTATCCAACGGATGAGCTTTAGCTTTGCCTCCTTCTTCACCAGTAGGTACTTTAAAGCTGCATGATCAGAATAAACAATAATCTTAGTACCCAATAAATAAGACCTAAACTTATCTAAAGTAGTAGTAGTAGCAGTAGTAGGAGCAATAGCAACAGCAGTAGTAGTAAAAGCAGTAGCAGTCTGCAGTAGCA
>JANVCL010074726.1:0-23712 GCA_026546855.1 Erythroxylum incrassatum
AGGCCCGAGAGGCTGAGGCCCTGTGGATGCGAGGCCCTAGAGGCCGAGGTCCTACATCCGATGACTTTGAGTGATTGGATTTGGTTTATAGAAGTGTGTTTTATCTTTTGCAAATTTTTGGGCTGTATAAAATACAACCGTTTTGCTGCCCGATTTTTGATAAAATCGGGTTATGGCAAAGTTAGGAATTTGATTATATTGATGATTTATGAAATATGTTAGATATTGACGAAATGAGTATGTTTAAGAATCAAGTGAATTTGGGTTCAAGTGTGAATGATTTCAATTGGATATTGAAGTCACTTTGATTGATGAATTCGATAAAGATGAGCAAGAATGAAGAAAAAGAAAACTTAGACCGGTTTTCGAATTGGATTAGTCTTAGGGTTTCCAACGCGGTGCTTCCTAAAGTCTTTTTTGGTATATTTGTTTCGGATGTTGGGAATTTTTTTCGATTGGTTTCGCTTCAATTCCGAGCCTTCGGTTTGCTTTCGACACGTTTGCTTTTGATTTGTTTGCTTCGATTTTGTTCTTTGGTTTATACCTTCCGAGTCGATTCGATCGATTTCATTTTCGTTTTTCAGTTGGGGTCCGGCTTCTGAGGTCGGGTCCCAACAAACGTTGCGAATACGACTAGAGATGTGCTAAGATACCCTACACAACTCAGAAGGACGTTCTTCATTTGATGTGCATGTAGTCGTGCATCGTTTGTCGAGCTACGACCCTCCTCTACGAGTACGTGAACAAAGAAACGCTTAGAAGTAACTGCACCGAAAAACCCTTACGGTGAGAAAAGAGCTCCCAGCGGCAAAAAGTCATCTTCTAAAAACGATAAAAAAGTTCTAAAGTCCAAACACATGCACGTCCAGACCGACTCCGAGGGAACCAACGTTGACACTTCATTATCTAAGTCCCCTTACCCAGGTAACCAGAAAGGTCAGGCATACAAGGCCATTACAGCCGAGAAACAAGGAAACACAGGCTCTTCCTACCATAGCAACCAACCTCGCCTATGAGATTCAACCCACACAAGAGGACTTGAAAAAAGCATAAATAACAACTTGCATGCACAAAACAAAGATCGCACCGACATAAACTGCAAACACAGAAACAACTAGAAGGATGGCTAGCACTTGCCAGCCCTTACCTCCAAAAACGGCTGGTGCCACTCATGTAGAATGGTCACGGCATATGTCATGGACCAACAGTTAGCAAGCTCACCCAAAAAGATATAATGCTAGGAAAAAATGTATTTTAGATACCTGATGATGCGGATTCCCCGTTGTTGCCTATGTATTCCTCCCCAGTGATTGTGAAGAAGAAAGTCACCAACCAAAATAGCAAAAGAGTATCAGTAGATCATATGCAGAGAAAGTACCTTAGTGCAAGAGTCTCTTCTCTGATGAAGACGAAGCACCGGTGATTGACACGATTCATGAAGGACCCAGTGTACTCAGCACCTAGAGCTCGAGTATTCGAACAGCTTGCCAGTCGAGATCGATGCCTACAAACAACACAACGTTAACTCAAAACTTCATTGTCCAAACTATACCTACACCTATCTTACGCCTCTACAGCGGCACAACAACGAAAGCAACACAATCAATGTCTCCGACGACCACCGCGCCTCTGTCTTAGATACTTGTGTTTCCCTATCCAGCACAAGGCCACAAGATCCCTCTCCTAGAGCTCATTCACCAACTCTGCCTCCGCAACCTCATTAACATCACCATTATCACAACCCCCAAAAACCTCCCTACTCTCTCTCCTCTCCTCACTGTCCACCCTAGAATCAGAACTCTGGTTCTCCCTTTCCCTCAGCATCTTGACCTCCCTCCCAGCGTCGAGAACGTCAAAGAGATCAGCAACTATGGTAACTTGTCAATCATTGTTTCGTTGAGCAAGCTTTACAACCCCATTGTTCAGTGGTTTAAGTCCCATCATAAACAGGGCTAAATCGATAAGCAAAAGTGGACAAACCTTCCTTCGTAAACCTTTCCATGATATAAACAAAAACCATGCTTTCAAAAATCTTAATAATAAATAATAATGACAATTAATATGAAATAATAATAATCTTTAAATATTTTACATATAAATAATAACCCCAATTAATATAAACAAAAACAATCATCATCATACAATTATAAAATTAAGAATAATACAAACCCAACAATCACAAAACAATCATAATTCCATTTCCATTTACAACAATTCTTAATTCTAACAATCACAAAACAATCATAATTTTATTTACATTTCCAAAAATAACTAAAAATTTCTAATCCCAACAATCACAAAACAATCATAATTCTATTTCCATTTACAACAATTTCCAATTATAAGTTTCTAACAATCACAAAACTTGTATAATTTTATTTTCATTTCCTTTCATTTACAACAATTCTCAATTCTAACAATCACAAAACAATCATAATTTTATTTACACTTCCTTCTATTTTTAACATTTTTTAATTCCAACAATCACAAGACATACTTACACACATCAACAATTTCCATTTCCAGCAACTTCCAATTGCAACAATCTCAAAGCATACATCAACAATTTCTATTTTTATCAATTTCCAATAATTTCCAATATCCAACATTCATAAAACATACATCTACAATTTCTATTTCCAAATTCCAACAAATTCCAATTGCAAAAAATATTTTATTTTAATATGTTCATATTTCAATGATTTATTTTATGAATTTGTAATGTACACTCATAATTGTTATACAAAATTGAAATTCACATCCTAAATAATTTTAGGATTAGGAAACAATCAAACAACACGTCTTAAAGATAAGATAAATAACAAATTTGGCTCAATGTTTATGATTTAAAAAGCAACTGTAAAAGCATCAAAATTCAAAATGGGTGAATTTGATTGGTTCATCATTCATAGTTGTCTTATTTTTATTTTAATTCAAACTTAAAATTTTACGTATCTAAAAATAATTAAAAAATTGATTAATTGTCTTTTGTATAATCATATAAATATAGCCTTTCTCACTTTAGCTTAGAAAATTGATTAGTTGTCTTTTCTTACACATTAGCTTAGATGTCTTTAATTATCATGAGTCATAAATCATGATGTCTTTAATTATTATGAGTCATGACTCATTCCCAACCAAATACCAAACCGAACAATATTCATAATTTCAGAAATCAAAACACAACCAATTCTATTCAATATTCAGAATTTCATTTCAAAAACAATCACAACACAACCCAGTTCATTTCATACACAACATTTTCCAACAACATCGGGTCATCCGACACTCCAATTCATTTCATACACAAGTCACAACCCAATTCATTTCAATGATTTCATAGTTCATACACTACCCAATTCATTTCATTTCACAATCTCCTGCATCATTGAATCATCCAACAACAACACAAAAAAACGTCAACACTCCAACCAACTCCAACACCATGCATCGTCGGATCGTCCAACCAAAACCATAAACCAAAACACAATCAAAATTTAAATTAAGAAATTTTCGAATTAAGAAAAACTCAAAAAACCAACCCGGGTCTTCGGCGGGTTGTTGGGTTTTGTTTCGAGTCAGTGGGTGGACTCGTCTCCTGTGGCTTCAGACGCGTCTCCGGTGCTACGGTGCGGTGGCTTCACGCAGAAGGTGGTGGCCGGTGGTGTCTTCGGGTTCCCGATGGGGAGGAAGCGTCTTCGATGCCAAGGGAGGATGAGGCGATGAGCGAAGGAGGATGAGCGCTAGAGCAGGCCAAACACAGCGATGCGACGGTGAGAAGAGGCGGCCACACGATGGTGAGAAGAGGAGAGAGGCGGCGCGACGGTGGGTGAGAAGATGAGAGAAGAAGAATAGTCGAGAACAGAAGGGAGAAGCTCAGTGATGTTGGGATTTAGGGTTATTTTTAAAAAATTTGCAAACTTGTCCCTGCACTTTGAAAATTTTACAGTACCAGCTGGTACCTTCCGATACTGTCAGTACGGGCCGGTACCGACCAAAAACTACCGATACCAACCGGTATTTAAGTCCGGTACTGTAGAGGCCCATTCCATTCTGATTTCTGACCGGTATGGTACGTTCTGGCCAGAACTACCCGGAATGGATCAAAATTCAAATCATTGACTAATTAATTAATAAATTAAAAATTTAATAATAAAAGTTATTAAATTGAAAAGTTAAGAATTGAATTAAAATTTTTTAAGGTCAAAATTTCTTTTAATCGTCATTTTGTGGTAGGAAACAAAATTTAAATCATTGGCTAATTAATTAATAAATTAAAAAATTTAATAATAAAAAGTTATTAAATTGAAAAGTTAAGAATTGAATTAAAAATTTTGAAGGTCAAAATTTCTTTTAATCGTCATTTTGTGGAATGACAGTTTTCCTAATAAAACGACAGAATATATGTATCGTATGGGCTACAGCTCGGACCAAAATTGTAAAGTCGGTAGCCAAACATCAAAATTTCTGACTCTAAACAGGTTTAGAGACATATCCACTTCCAAACATGCCCTATAACTGAAACATCTAAGCTGAGCAAACAGACAACCCCCTGTCTAATCTGCCTCTCCCACTTAAGCTCATAAACCCTAGTCATTTCCAGAATTAAAACCCTAAAACCCTTCAAAGACCCTTAAAATGGCTTCGATTATGCATCGATCTCGCATCGTTTCTATGATTTGTCGATCCCAAAGGCCTCCCCGCAGACGATTTAGCACCAATGTGAGTTCCGATCCGAGCAAGGAGTCGATCATATCTTCACAGTCTATCATCGCCGATCAAGCGGCGGCTAAACCTCCTACGGAGAAACCTGTGACGGGGGCAACTGGTGGACAGGAGAGGAAAGCTTGGGGCTTTTTGAAGTATGCGATTGTTGGGTCTCTCACTAGCGCATCTGTTCTAGCTGGCTACGCAACATACGGTGTGTTAATTTTCTTTTCTTTTGATTGTTTTTGGAAATAAATTGGCGTTTTTTTCCCATCACATTCCATGGAAAGTATGATTTGGTCGTAAATTTTTTTATTTTGATTTATTTTTCTGTTTTTCTATTGGGTTCTAAATGGTGCATGCTTGTTTTTTTTTTCTTGTTGTTTCGGGGGGCGGGGGTGTTCTGTAGAGGGGTTTTCTATTTACTTGAATAAGAAGTAAGGTCCTTGCTTTGTAAACTGTTCAATGCTGAACTTTTATTCATAAACATAAAGTTTGATGTTTCTGTTTTTACGGAAAGTTGTTTCCAGAAGTAAACTGATTTTAGTATATAGGTTGTTGCAAAGATTTTTCCTTTTTTTCCTTTTCATTGAGATTATTTTTAGCTTAGCGAGTAAAATGCTTTTATTCTATTTGCATCATCAAATGACTGTACTGTGTCGTTCAATCGTTGAAGGTTTTATCTTAAATTATCATTTGTTTTTAGTTGGTTTTAAATTGGTATGATTCAGTTATTTTCAGACGAAGCACGGTTCTTACTTGATAAATCATGCAGTGCTCAAGTTTAGTGGTTTCTGTTTGGTATGTGTTTATTTTGCCCTTTTGTTTGTTCAGCATATTCACTGGATGAAATAGAGCAGAAGACAAAAACATTGCGAGAATCTGTGAATTATACTGCTGGTGATGATACTTCCTCTGTTGAGGTCAGTCAACTTTTAACTTTCTGATTGTATTCTTCATGTTCTTTCCCTATTAGTATTCGTGACATCTTTACAAACGCTATTGTTACAACTTTTGGATAAGAAAAAATTGCTTTTAATCAATTCTTTGTTTGGTCTGTGGTGTGAAAAAATTTTCAAAAGTAGCAGGGTGTGTGATTTTTATTTCAACGCAGCAGATTTAAGTCAAGAAAGTTAGGATGTAATCCAGTATGTTGTGAATGAGAATTTAAATCTTCAATTTGGATGTCACTCCCATATTTGGAGGAATTCAATCTGTCGATTCATCTCTTTGATTTTTACAGTGATGTTTTGCATAATTATTCTCATGATAGCTGAATACGATAAAAAGGCAATAATACAATAAATTGATATTCACTTATTGAACTTCTGCAGAAATATAAAGGTTTCCTGTACTCTGCTGCAATGACAGGTGAGGTCTCTGAAATGTTTTTTGACAACATTATTCACCTTCTCTGTAGTTTACATTCACGTTCATATAAAATTTTATTTTGCAAATTTATTAGAATATTGGCTATTACATGTTCACTTTTTCCTGCCTTAATTTGGAACTTATATTCTTCTCTGTTTTTCTATTGCATCATTTCCTTAGTAGAGCTTAAATTTTCACTTGATTAGCTGCAAACCATTTCGAAAAAGTTCACATGTTATGTTTTCTTATGATTTTGGTTACAATGATCACGTCAGTGATTTTATATCAGTTGTGCTTGGATTTTTTTCCTTCATGTTGTCATTTGTCAATTCAATGAAGGTCATCAACATAGCAATTGTAGTTGTTCACGTGCAATGCCATTTCCATGACTGAAAAATTGATTGTTTTCATATCCCATGCAAGATGCGGCTCTTATTATGGAAAAAAATGATGGGTACCTGCCATCGATGCTTTTATTGTGGGTTATTTGGTCTGTGGACAGCCAATTAGTCCATTTTTTATAAGTGGAAATGTAAGCATGTTTATGTAATGTGCTTCTGAAAATTGTGTGTTATTTATCGCAATTGGAAACAAAGTCCTCATGTTATTTGCTTTCTTTGAATTCCAGTGCCTGTTAAAGCGGCTGAACTTTACTTGGATACGAGGAGAATGATTGAAGAGCAGGTTAAGGTGAGTGTGGATTCAACTTCCATTATTGTTGCATCCATCAAAATTTTCGTTTTCTAGTTGTTAACCTTAGGGTTTGTTCTGTGTAGGGTTTTACTGAACCAACATCTGATAAGCTTCTGCCTGATCTGCATCCTGCTGAACAACACGTTTTTACTCTTGTTTTAGATCTTAATGAGACAATAATCTACAGTGATTGGAAGGTAAGGTGTCTAGTGGAAACAGCTGGCACAATATTTCGTTTGTATTATTTATTCGAATTTAAACTTCAAAAATGTTTTTTGAGTTGTTATTCCTGCTGTTATTCTATTCAATATGTGAATGTAAAGTCCCCAGCTGGATCATATCTGCATAATGATTTTATATTGTCAATGATATTAACTATTCTACGTTCATGTGTTCTGCCCTTTTGTTGTCTAAAGCGTGACAGAGGCTGGAGAACATTCAAAAGACCTGGAGTTGATGATTTCTTGCAGCATCTTGCCAAATTCTTTGAGATTGTTGTGTACTCTGACCAGCTGAATATGGTACTTTAAATTTTTGTGGCCCTATGTTCAAATTTAAGTTATTTGAAGTCATTTGGTTATCAATTTTTTTTTTGGCGCAGTATGTTGATCCTGTTGTTGAAAGATTGGATACAAACCACTGTATACGGTATCGGCTATCAAGAGGGGCTACCAAGTATCAGGATGGCAAGCATTATAGAGTATGCTTAGTATTGCCTTATACAGGCCATAATGTTATGTCTTTCTTTTGTGTCGCTTGTCTATCATTGTTCATCTGTGATATAACATATACAGTTTATATTATTATGCATTCAAATGCAATCATATCAACATATTTCTTTCAAAATTCTTTTGGATGCTATGGGAATAAGCTGGCTATACTCCACATAATCAATAGATTTATAACCTGAGGTCACAGTTGACCATCCTTGGGATGGCTGTTGGACAAAGAATTCTGTCAACTACTTCCATTCCATTGATTATGCTTCGCGAGTGGTTTTGCGATGAAACCATACTGTGCACAACACAGTACCTAGGCCCCCATTCATAGTTTCTGATGTGAACGTAGAGGCATTGACATATCCTTCAACCTATGATTTAGTCATCTTATCTGGAATGTTGTGAAGTATTAGAAATATGAGATCATAGCATATGTTAGTCTACACTAGTATTATTAGATCTTAACTAATGCCCTTACAAGTTTGCATAGCTAGAATGATTTGGTGAACTCTAGGTTTAGATCTTAGTAAAAAAGTCTGTATAGAGTATCCACTTCACTTCTGCTGGGTTATTTATAAGGCTTATTTGCAATGGGATGAGATATCACTAATTTTTATGATCCTGGGAACAACATTCTCTCTTTAATTTTTTTAATAAAAAACTATTTCCAATCTTTATTTCTTCCTAGTAAAATGCATTGGTGCAACTGTATTCACCATGCTTTTCTAGAGCCACCTTTAGTAACTGTTTACTTGAAACGGATTTGCTTCTATTTATATCATCTGTAGGCAATCCCGGGCTTTATTCTTCTAAATTTTACCGAATTAAATGGTTTTATGAATAGTTGCAGGCCATTTTATAACTGCTGCATATAGTATAATGAAAAGATATCATTGTTCTAGTTGTTATTTTCAGGATTTCACGAAACTCAATAGGGATCCAGCTAAAATTATATATGTGAGTGCACATGGTTTTGAGAATAGTCTTCAACCAGAAAACTGTGTCCCAATTAAGCCATTTGTGATGGATGAGAAGGGGAATGCACCTTTGGATACAGCACTTTTGGATCTCATTCCATTTCTTGAATGTAAGTTACCTGCAAAGCCTATTTCTAGAACTCATGTCCACATAAATTCACAAAGGGAAATTTTTTTAAGGTGCCAATGCTGACAAGATAGGGGTATAGTTGTTGAACTTGTAGATGCCTTTATCATTTCTCATTTACATCTTTTTGTGAAGCTTCCACATTATCCTTAAAGATACCATACTTGATCTTCTGTTGAATAATAAAGGACATTCACATGCTGTGTGCAGATGTTGCACGTGCTAGTCCAACTGATATCAGAACAGTTCTGGCTTCTTATGAAAAGAAGGACATTGCAAAAGAATTCATCGAGCGTTCTAAAGACTATCAGAGGTTACTTTCTTACTTGTCATGGCTTTATTAGAAATCTATGAGGCTAGCTTTGTTTCAGCGCTAGATAGTGTGTTCAATCAGCATAACCTTTTTTTCTTTGACTGGCGTTATAATTTGCTCAAATCTTGGTGTAGACGCATGCAAGAACAGAGGCAACAAGGGCGTTTCTGGCGACGATGAGGTTGTTAGTAGGATATAGCGGATGAAGTTTTGGCGGGAAGATTATGATAAGACAATATTTACGCTTGAAGGTGTCGAACCCTTTTTATTTTGCCAAGTTAGAGTAGTTTGACTGTCGAGGGTTATTTTGGAAATCATAATGCTCTTCACTGCATCATTTTCGGAGTTTGTGGTCTTTCCCAGTTGTTGGGATCATATTACTAACCAATTATCTTGATAAATAATAATCGAGATTTTCTTCTAGTGACAAGGGGATTCATATCGTCATTTTCTCAGCGTTTGTAGTCATCATTCATCTCAGGGATCGGTCATTCAACAAGTTTTGCAGAAAGCTATAATAGAGGTTAAATTTAGCCGTCTGATGTAAATAGACTACTTTGTTTTATTTTGCTCTTGGTTGTGTCATGAAATCTATTTGTAAAACATTTCCTGTTCGAGTTGCGAACTATTTTATTTCTCTTATCGTAGAGGACCTATGCCTTCTAGCTTTGGTCTAAAATTTTGAGGAAAACGTTGGGTGTTTTAGGAGTTGTGGTTATTGGACACATGCCCATAACAGGTCCCATCACAAAACGAACAGATAAACAAGGTACATCAATCGAAACTTACTAGATATATTCTTTTTCTTCCTAGAATACTACGTTCGTTATCATTTCAATGTGAAGCCACTAACAATAGTATAATTTAATTGAAGCATAATCTAAGAATCAAAGAGCTAAAGCACTGAACTTTTTAGAAGTTTAAGAATATTTAGAAGAAAATGCTAAATAAATACAACATATTTTAACCGTAAACATAAGAAATATTCCGAGATACACTACTTCCTCTCTTTGAATTTGAACAATACTGACTTTACTTTCAACGCATGCTTGAACTATTCTTCTGTGATTTGGATTTTATGTCTTGAAATTTACGTTTTCTCCAAGTTCCCTTCGTAATCGTTTTCTTACAATCTTATTTGCTTGAAAAGGAAAGCCTTTCAACATATGTTTTATGCAAAGAGTAAGAATTTTGGAACCGAATTCAGACATTTGTTTGTTAGTAAAATAGCCTGATTCATTTGTTCATATCATTAATCCAACAGTTGAATCATCAATTTGTTTTGGTCATCCTATAGAAAAAACATAATCATAGTAACATAAATACTATAATGACTTTTTGGACGATTTTAATGGCAAAATCAAGCTCTTCATTACTTAAAGACATTTATCATAGATACCAGTGAGAAAATAATAGAGTGGAGAATAAAATATTCTGAGCCTTACTGCAGTACTCAGGTTCTTGTATTATTTATAATGCAATGTACAGTACGGTGATAGTACAAAGAATCATAGCAAAAATAACAAAAGTTATACACGTCTTGATAGAGAAGGAGAGAGAAGAGAATATTCGTACGAAAGGAAATAAAGAAGAATATAAATTGGTTATGTCTTAACATCACCCCTCAAACGAGAGGGTGTGATGGATAACCTAAGTTTATCCCGTAAGAATAGAAACTAGAAGTGAGATAAAGATTTAGTGGGACAATCAGCAACTTGATGAGGAGATGAAATATGTCTGACATTGATGAAACCAGACAAAACCAAATCTTGAACAAAATGTACGTCAATTTCGTTGTGTTTTACTACAAGCATGTTGAACTAGATTTGCAGCTAGAGCTCCAGCACTCAAGTTATCGCACCACAGTATAGAAGGTTGTCGAAGGAAAAGCCTTAGCTCAGATAACAGTGAACTTAACCATTTAACCTCAATAGCTCTATCAGCCAAAGCCCTATATGTGAATTCTGTACTTGACCAAGAGACTACTTGTTGCTTTTGTGAGAACCATGATGCTAGTGTGCCTCCACGATATACACATAAACCTGCCATTGATTTTCGATCATCTGTATCGGTAGCCCAGTCTGCATCTATGTAGGTCGTTAGCTAAAGTGAAGAGAATGGCTTTAGATGAAGTCCATATTTATAGGTTCCTTTGAGATAGTGTAAAATACGTTAGACTACTTGGAAATGGATGGTTGTTGGCTAAGATAGGAATTGGCTGAGTTTATTCACCGAAAATGCAATATCTGGACAAGTAGTTGTTAAGTATTGAAGAGAACCTATGGTTTGACGATACTCAACAGGATTTTTCATGGGTTCTCCGTCAGTTAAAGAATAATGTCGACCAGTGACCATTGGAGTAGGCATAGGTGCACAATCCAACATGTTGAATTTCTTTAACAAGTCAAGAATATATTTTCCTTGATTTACGTACATGTCGGAGTTGTCTCTATAAATTTCCAATCCAAGGAAATAGTATAAGGACCTAAATCCTTGAGAGAATAGTGTATTTAATCTCTGTACAAAGGATTTTAGGTATGTAGAATTGTTTCTAGTTATTAGAATATCGTTGACATATATTAACACAAATACAGTGAGGTTACCTGTTTGAATCAAGAACAGAGAGATATCACTCTTGACATTTGTGAAACCCCGTTGCAGTAAGGTGAGACGTAGACGATCAACCCAGGCTCGGGGTGCCTGTTTTAAGCCGTAAATAGCTTTAACTAACTTACATATCACATATGTGATGAGGTCGTTCCTGATCGATGAATCCCTCAAGTTGTCGCATATAAACGTCTTCTTGAAGAAAACCATTTAAGAATGCGTTGTTTACGTCAAGCTGCCGTATTTACCACTGAAAATTAACAATAATTGTCAGTAAAACCCGAATGGTAGTTGGTTTGATCATCAGACTAAATGTTTCCCCATAGTCAATTCCAGCTGCTTGCTGGAAGCCCTTTGCAACCAACCGAGCTTTGTGTTTGAGAATAGATCCATCAGCTTTGAACTTGTTTTTGAACACCCATTTACAGTCGATGAGCTGCTATGTACTGGTGTATGGAACCAAAGTCCATGTTTTGTTTTGTTGTATGGTGTTAAATTCATTCACCATTGCCTGCCGCTAGTGAGAGGATGTAAGTGCATCTTGCACAGAAGTTGGTTCAGCTGTGAGTGATAAGGAAACTGGGTCTTCAAAATGAAGAAGTCTGGTAAAGGGATATTTAAGTTTGAAAATACCATCTTTGGCCCTTGTTGTCATTGAGTGTTGATTGAGTTGGTACGATGAAGGTGCTTGATTGTCTGGAGAGAAAGAAGCATCAGGTTTGGTTGTTGAGGGAAGATTAGTTGAATTGATGATAGGTGAGATGTCTCGAGGTGGAGAGTTAGAATGAGTAGGTGAGGTGTTGACAATAGGCGGTTCTTGTTTTGGAGGCGAGGGAGAGGATATAGACAAGTTTGATTTGTGAATGATGAGACCATTCCACCATCTTTTTCAGCCATTTTAACTTGATGGTTCAAGAAACTTGTGACAAAGGGAAACAAGGATGGATCAAATACGACATGTCTTGATATAAAAATTTTGCCATAAGCACTTAATCATTTATGACCTTTCTGTTGAGATGCAAACCCAAGATATACGCATTTTTGACTGTGAAACTAGAATTTGTGATGATTGTATGGCTTTAAACATGGGTAGCAAGCACATCCAAATGGTTGTATAATCTTGTAGTCTGGTTTTGTTTTAAATTATTTGAACAATGGTGATGCACCCTCTAAAACCGGAGTAGGAAATCTATTTATCAGAAAAACAGCAGCTTGAAAAGCTTCGACCCAGCACATAAGTGGCATCCTTGCTTGTGCTAACAAGGTCAAGCCTGTTTCTACTATATGCTTGCGTTTGCTCTTTGCGCGTCCATTTTGAAAGGAAGTGTATGGACAAGTAAATATGAGATTAATTCCTGCGACTTGTGCAATGGTATGAGAGGTTTGTATTCTGAACCATTGTCACATTGAATAGCCTTAATGCGTGTGTTGAATTGATTTTCAACCAAGGCTCTAAAGTGATTGAAGTCACTGACAGTCTCACCTTTGTGTTTTAATGGATAAAACCAAGTGTACCTACTGAAATCGTCCAAGAAATGAATGTAATATCGATGTCCATTCGAGGACTGAGTAGAAGAGGTTCCCCATAAATCAGAGTGGATTAATTCTAAAGGTGCAGAAGCATGAGAAGTAGAATGAGGAAAAAGTAATTGTTTTGATTTTCCAAATTGACAAGCCTTGCATACATAATTATCATTAACTGAAAGATGCACATTACAATTTTTCAGAATTTATTTCAGAGTTATATGACTTGGATGTCCTAGCTTGTGATGCCATTTGATGAAATCATCTTTTGTGTTGGTAATTTGTGCAACATGGACCTGAGGTTGAAATTTATTCCTGCTGTTCATAGGATACATTCCTTGTTTAGGTGTCCCTTGCATCGGTAGTCATCCCGTTACCTTGTCCTTCATAGTGCAACTGATATTAGTAAACTGAATGTCAACACACTTATCTTCAAAAGTTTGTTTACGCTGAAAAGATTTTTAGTAGCAGTAGGGACAAGTAATACATCCTTAAGAGGAAGTTTAGAGTGAGACTGAGGACAAGAAACAGAAGCAGATCCTGTACCCATGATATGATTCTTTTCTCCAGTGGCTATAAGGAGATGAGTGTAACACCCACATAACTCCTGAAAGGATATTTGAATGCCACAAAAGATATTACAAACAAATTAAAGCATACGAAAACTTCCAGAAGAAAAAAAACAATTCAGGCAAACATATATTAAATTACATAGTACTTAACACAAACTTATTGTAAATTCCAAACCAAACTGAAGTATCGTTATTACAAACTTACAAACAAATTCACAATTTTACATATCAGATACAAGCCAAAAGTCAAACCAAAAATTACATTATTTTTAAAACAAAACTTAGACTCTATTGGCCATTGTGGTTGTCTTGTCCTAGTCTTTATAAACGTCACTCAAAACCTACACGAGGCAAATCCACCGTGCTAAGCATATAGCCTAGTGAGTAATAACTAACTATGCATAATTTAACAATTAATCATACTAAATCAAGTTATAGCACAAGTAGATATTTAAATTTCAGAACAGTTGCATAGTTTACAGAACTAAGTATCAAAGAAGACACAACCCCTTCAGTTCAAAAGATCATTTTTATTCTTTCAAAATCCAACATATATCAGAATACACAATCAAATGACTTCTAATCCGCTAACAAAAGTGGATAATGAGACTTATACAGAAGATACCATAATTGGTATCATATCACAGAAGAGATTTACGTCTCAATAACAGAAGACATCGAAGTGTCCGACACCGAAGTGTCACAGAAGTACCTGCAGACCCTTTTAGGTATGCCTATTTACCCACAACTAGGACTCAACAGTTTTAAAGCAAAACAAAGTCATTTCAGACATTTTATGTGCAAAGCATGTAGTCAATCATATTCACATACAAGTAACACTTCCAATGATATAATCATGCATCAAACGCCTCAGACAATTATTGTCCAGAATTCAGAACACAAGCAGTATAAATCAATTTTAACAAGTAGAAAAAAGTAAGGTATGACCATCTAAGATTACTTACAATCACTCCCTTTCACTTATTGCCTTGAAGTCCCGACAATATCTGGAATCGGTTTCTTTAAGGGTTCCTCTAAAACATTCAGTAAAAATATATTACTATTGTGTATATTTCCTTACTAAATTGATGTAAACATCAATTGTACTTCAGAAGCTCCAAAATTCATACATTCAATTACTATTTTAGCTTTTGTTGGAAGTATCTCATTTGGGTCAACTTTGCATAAACAATAAGATCAAGAAAATGATGTATTTATGTAACACTCTCTTCTAGACAATTGTTCCTTTGTATCTTAAGTTTCTAATGATACCAAGATCATATAATTTGATTTATTATTCAATGAGTTATGTTCTAAATACCACAGATTGTGTACCTTTGAAATTTTGGCTAATGCATGATCATTCCTTCAAGTTGTACACCTCATAACTCTCAATTCTAATATCCAAAATTTACAAACTTTATACCAATTTAAAGCTAAGAGAATAAGCTACAGCTTTAATAAAGACACCTCAATCTAATTCGGTCTACATCAATACAATTTATTCAAAAACCACAAGATATGATTTCTATCCCTGGTAGTGCTACAACCTAAGCCAAGACTCAATTTCATGCCAAATTTTGAAAATCTTAAAGACAAATTAAAATTTGACTTTGTATAAATATGTCTCTAGTTTAATCTGAATTAAGAACCAACTCATTTGGAGATCTACAGTTCAAGTTATAATCAAAATATCAAAGCAAGTTTAGTAAAAACGCTTCATTTATCATAATCCAGCATACTTCATCATTTTCTTCCAACTTTTCCCCAAAACAGACTTTTGGGTCAATGTTACACAGTCATTTTGACAATGAACATGAAGGATTTAGGCCAAACATTCTTCTAAACATTTGTTCCTTTATATCTTCATTTTCTATTGACACCAATGTTATGCAATTTGGTTCAGTATTTTGAAAATTATCCCAAATGACTACAGACTGTTCACAAACAGTGATAGATTTCAGATACTCAACTTCAAGCCAACTTTTGACACACTTAGTGACAAATCAAATTCAACGCCTGCACGAAAGTTTTAGATATAAGTTTCTAGTTTAATCCGAATTTAAATTCATCTAATTTGGATACCTATGGCTAAAATACCAAAACTTGTCCAGTAGAACTACTCATCCGAACCAGTTTCCAGCATGTATCAAACCTTAATTATTTCCCATTTTAGTACATAATTGATCCATATCAATCATTAAACAACACATGTTATCACAGGGTACCAAGTTTATAATTCTCTCACCTTACTAAACTTCAAATTCAACTCCAAGAATCTAGCTAAACCAAGCTTCCAAACATCCAGCACATACCTAAGTTTAAGGTGTAACTTTCAGCACCAACTAGATAATATTACATAAAGTTACATGACCTACTTCTTGATGGAATAACTTACAAAGATGATGATTCAAGCTTTAGCAAAGGTCCAGAAGTTGAGAGGGGGAGTAGGAGAATGAAATTTCATGGAGAGAAGAGACTAAAATGAAGACTTTCTCTAGCAGAATTTGCCACATCCAAAGCTAGGTGTCATGGAATTCGAGCAACATATGTCTCCATGCATGAGCTCCATGTGTCCCTGAAAGGAGCTGCCCATGCATGAGCTTCATGTGTCCCTTAAAGGAGCTACCATGTGTCAATGATACATTAGGTCATATGTCACACACTTTGTGCTGCCTTTTGCCAATGTATCAACTATGCCATTTGTCAATGCTTTAACCATGCCAAGTGTCACTAACTCATAGACTTAATCTTTTCAATTTTCATATACCAATTTATCTTTCCACTTGAAAATTTTCCTAATCTAAATGTACATTTAAATACCTCAATTCTCTAATGGTATCAATTAATTCAATTCACTAACCATTATCCACTTGACCAAAAATTCAAATCATATGTCTTTCATATTCAAATCATAGCTAAATTCTAACTCCTATGACACATGTACTTTAATAAACATGTATTATTTCAACTAGGGTATATTTTAGAACCTTACATGCATTTTATTTTATGGTTCATATTCGAGATTGAGATCATCCCTGTAATAATAATAATAAGCGAATTAACTAAATTGTAGACATGTCAGCGTACAAACTCAACAGGACGCTCAAAGTAGACAAAAAAGGAAAACAAATGGACGCCCCGTTGAGTTCTTAATAACAAATAAAGTATTATTCGTATAAATGGATGTATAAATGAAAAATGGATTCACTTTTTTTTTGCAATTTCAAATATTTCAAAAACTCTATTATAGTTATAGTGGGTGGCGGTTTTGAAAACCTAACTTCATTAATTGACTCAGAACATTTGTTCTTTGATAGGATACTATAAAAGTTATTAGAAAGAAAGAATTCATTACTCGATGGCCTTTTCCTCGATGACATAATCATGATAGATATTTTATCTATTTCTGTAGCTCCGATATCATGCCAATTTTCTATACTAATATAACCTTATTTTGTTCTATTTATTTGAGTATCTTATCAAAGAAGAAATTTTTTTAGAAGTTCATTGAAAACGTTCTATTTGATCAAAAAGATTCCTTTTCTTCTTTATTTTTCAACTACTATTTATTTATACGTATAAAAAAGAAAAAAGGGAGGTTATGCTAAACCCATAAATGTAAAAACTAAGAATAGGAATCTTAGACGAATGGCATCAAGAATCATTATTATTTCGACAAAACAAATGGTATTTTTCACATCTTTTCTTGTGTCGAAGATTCAGAAGACGAATAGAATAATACCCTCTAGAATCCCCTGTTCTCGTCATTTATATTTTTCTTTTTCGTTTACTTATCTTATGCTTAGTATCTAGTCAAATTATATGTTATTAGACTAAAAAAAGCTATTGATACATTCTATGACAATTAAATCTGACAATAGTGACAAAATTACACCGTTCTCTATGTTAGATTAAAAAAAGTAGGGGATAAATTCAACTTGTATTTTTACCAATATATACTATGACTCGAAATGAGGTGCAAGTAATTTCTAAAATAAACATATGGTATAAAAAATATAAAGAAATGGGCTTTTCATAATTTTCTTTTGATCATACGTTGATTATATAGAATTGCCAACAATATTTTTTCCTTTTAAAAACTTGATATGGATAAATCCACAGATCTAGAAATTCATTTCGAAAAATTGAACCTTCTCAAACTGTTTCTTTTTAAGAACTAAAAAGATTTGTGCCAAAATAATAGATGCCAAAAAGAGAAAAAGACCTTGGACATGTAATGGATCTTGAAGTACTATTTTCGCATCCCCTGACCAAATCCACCTATATTAGGATTTCTCGTTAATGGTTGATCAAGTTTGATGGATTCACTTTCTAAAATAAGAAGTTTTGGTCCTGGAGGTATACTATCAATTACTTCACGGCCATCTAACGCATTATAAACTATATTGTTACTTTAGCTCCTGTCAGGATAAATCTGACCCCTTCTCTTGTTTCCACCAATGTATATGGGATATTTTAAGAAGTGAGCGTCTTTCGTATTCGTGGGATCCAGAGAAAGAATAGGAAAGTTGATTTCACTATTTTTTGACCAGGAATAGGACCTGTCACAAGAACATTTTTTTAGTAGGGCGATAGCTTTGAAAAGAAAGATTCCCTATCTTTTCTTTCATCTCTGGTGAAATACGATCGCGGGGTGGTGGGGCGTGGGGGGCTAATTCAAACCCCTTGGGTAAAATAAGAATAGCCCCTACATTCAAAGCCCCCTTTTTACCATTAGCAAGAACTTGTTTCAATTTCGTATCATAAGGAATTCGAACAACTGCTTCAAATACATTATTAGGAAATACCACCTGTGGAACCATAATATCAATTGGCTCATTAGCCAAATGACAATTGGCACATACAATACGACCAGTTGCTTCGTATGGTTTTCATAACCCCACTGTGCAAAAATGGGATACGCATTTGAAATAGATGCCTGAGTTATTATATATATCATAAGCGATATGGAAACGGAGCTAATAATCTGTTCCTTTATCCAAGACAAGTTCTTCCTAGTTTATATGGTCCAATCATTGATCCCGAAAATCTCTACAATAAAATTTGGTAGGTCGCTAGTATAGTTCGCTATCCACAATGATGCTATTTATTGATTTTTTTTACTAAAATAGGAAAAGAATCTGAATTTCTTGAATTTATAGAAAAAAAGAAGTGTATAAAAAAGTAAGATTTTGAATATTTTGCTTCTATGCAAAATAACACGCATTCTAATGGGATCAGTGGATCATTTTTCAGTCATTCATTGAATGATAAATAACTACAAGTGATGGAGATATATGATTTAAATAACGGAAGATCCAATATTAAAATTGTATTGAGAATGACTAGAAAAGTGGAAACAAGTCCAGATATAATTTGTTCATTATGAGAAAATCCAAAATATTTGTAGACAGAGCCAATCATTAGTTCCTAACTATGGGATGAATGGAATCATATACATAAATCGGTTAATAAAAGAATAGAAAAAGCTTTTAATGTGTCACTTAAGTTAGATAGGAATTCTTGAACCCAAGAATTAAGAATAATAAGCTTTTCATTACCTAGAATAGAATAACCACTTAGAATAATGAAATATATTATATTTGTCGAGAAGTGCAAAATCATACAGACACGGTCCTCATTGTACATCTTGATCAATTGGATCATTTCTTTGTGGATTCCGATATGAAACTTTTGTAGATGTGTGTTATGGGTATTCCTTTATCATTTCATCCAAATGGAAGAGTTCCTCTAATTCTATGAATTTTTGGACAATACTCTTTTCTTGAATATAATTTAAAAGGGTTTTGGATTTACTAGTATTCCACCTATTAATAACCCAGGATTCTAGACTTTTATTAAATGAAAAAGAAATCCACAAGGGAAAAAATACTATAGATGTAAGATATAGAAGGGGAATGAATGCCATTTTTTCCATTTTATCGTCTGTGAATTTTTAATAAACTTACCTTATTTGTTAACTCTATATGATCTAATATTTCTATTAAGCATAAGTTTTAGTACGAGGTTTAGAATTTTTGAATCTATTCTTTGTTATTTGTGAGTCATCGGTTAGCCCTTGAATTTAGAAAGCATACAGAACTAGCCTAAGAAACAGTACATGAATGAATAAAAAAATATTGTTTCCAGATGTCTCAATTACTCAAATTTGAAGAAATTCCCTCTTTCCAACAAATGAACAAAAAGAGCCACTTCAAATTAGGATTTTGGATTGAAAGAATTCTGTTTTGTCAAAATATTGGATCTTTTGAAAAAAAAATTGGCCTACTGCCCAAGTTCACAAGAATAGTGGAGAGAAATTTCAGAAGAATATTGTATTGTAATGTGATGATCAAAAATGGGTGGAAAAAGCAAAATGAGACAAAAAGAAGTTACCATATCATTATAAGCAGTCCAATCCTTTGCTCATTAAAGAGAAAAAAGGATAAACAGAAATGTGGACTGACAAAAGAGAGAAAAATTACAAGATATGATCTATCCGTATCGAACATATCCATTTCAAATATTAAAAATAAAAAAGACAAGTTCTTTATTCTATAACTTATAACTTATTCTAAAATTCTTTGTTTTGATTTATAGGATGAGGCTCACTTTTTTATTTCGATTTCGATTTGTTTTGTTACCGAATTAAGAGAATTTACATGCACACACAAAAATTTGCAAAAAAAGTTTCATTTTCTTATTGGTCGTATATAATTTTATAATTATTAATATAGATATAATATGCCTTCTTTGGTTCATTAGTAATGTGAAGCAATTTCAGCTAGGTTAGTTATGTTATAGAAAAAAGAGAACTCTTAGACTTTTTATCTCCTGCTAAGAAAATGTTCATTCTTTAATTCATTTCAAAATACTTAAATTGGGATACGCAAGAAATAGACCAATTCTGCAAGTTTTTGTTTAATTTCTCGTGGAGTCAAATTCTCATCAGTACGAGTCAAGGGAATGGATTCCTACCCTCTGATTTCCATATAAAGGGCACGCCCAGCATAAATTCCTTCTTTAACTTCTATTTTGATAGAATGTATATCTTTCATAAGAAAATGGAGTATGATGCATCGATTTTTTCCAGGAAATCCCAACGAAAAATACACACTATTCCTTCTTCTCTATCGAATCTGTCCTAACCACTCCCTACATTCCACGAAATTGTGCACCAAAAATAAGAGCTAATAAATAGACCGACGATCCCCTAAAAAGGCATCACGACCCTTTGTGGAAAAAATGATTTGCTAAGACGGAAATAAAGATATCAAATTTTTGCTAAGATAACTAGGAATTCCAACCTTTAAAAACCCCAATGAACATAATAAAAGTATAAAGGCCTAGCAGAAAGTACTTATTTTTTGAGACCTCGCTATAAACACTATCCATATATGTTTTGATTGACAACTCATACTAAATATGGATGCATTTTATTGTTTCTTGTAAGCGGGAGACTAGCCTAAATAATTAGAAATTGGATAAATTTGACCTTTTTTTTATGAAGTAACTTTCGTTAACTCACAGTATTCTGATGTGAATCTTTAGGGGGAATTCATCCAATTTCTTAGATCTAAAAAAAGAAGAGCCCCTTTCGTATGATCTCCTATCTACACATACTTTGTCGACACACATATATAGATTGGCTTAGCAGTTATTTCAGGCATCTGCCCTAATCTCGATTTTTTTTCAAATAGCTCATTTACTTATATATTATATTTACGTTTGCCTAAGTTTCGTTTCGATTTGAAAGAAACCACATCTTATACCCATTTAGAATAAATCGATATTTGTGTCAAAGAATGGGCACCTTAATTGAATAGTTGTACATTTATTTTGATTTTTATTGTTCTATTAATCTTTTTCTGTTATATTATATTGTTCAAAATATATCTAATATATGTCCAAATCATTCTAATTCGTATATTATTATATTAACTATATCTAAGTGAGTATATATAATAAAATACCAAGAATATAGAACTGAGTAAATGAACTTATTCTTCTTTTATTTTTATTATCGTTTTCCTTTCTTATAACTTTCATTTTATTATTTTTAATTTATAAATTGACTTTTAATTTTATACTTGAATTTTATAAATTTAATGAATTTAGAACTTTAATAATGAGTTTCTTCTGCTTATAAATTTATGAAAAACTCGTTACAATCGGATCTAACAATAGGAATTTTTAGTAAATAAAAGGGGGAATTCGGGGGGTATTCAAAACTCTATATTTTCCTTACAATCCATAAGTAAGAAAAGAAGATGAAATTTGTTTTATTTATTCTTTACTATTATTTCTATTTATCTTGAACCATTTAATTTTGCAAAAGAAAGAATTTATCTTGTTGATATAGATTTCCTAATTACTAATCAAGAATATCGAAAAAAAAAGATTTGCATGATTCTTTCTACAATTTACTCTTATATCACCCTTAAAACCCATTCGTTGGATTTTTTCTTTGATTTCAGAAATAATAAGTAAATACTTGTTTGTCAAAAATAAAAGAATTTCACTAATTTAATTAACTATTAATTTGAATTTCATTGCTAATTAACTATTTAAATAACTTAAGTAACTATTTAATTAACTTAAGGCTCTACTTTCTTTATGATTCAAAGGAAAGAAAGCATGGAGATGAAATAACTCATTCAGAATGCCTTTTAGAGGATTACATGGTACAATTGGATCAAATAAGCCCTTATGGAATAAAAATTCGGCCGCTTGTGAACCTTTAGGTACGATGTTATTCAATGTTTGTTCAATTACTCTTTTACCTACAAATGCAATGTAGGCGTTGGGTTCAGCAATAATGATATCCCCCAACATACCAAAACTAGTTGTCACCTCACCCGTCGTAGGAGATGTAAAGATTGATACATAAAATAACTTTTTATTCAATTGATAATGATATAAAGCGGAAGACATTTTAGCCAATTGCATCAAGCTCAAACTCCCTTCTTGCTTGCATGCTCCTCTGGAAGCAGACACTAGAATAAGTGGTGAAAATTGATTGGTAGCATACTCGATCAAACGAGTGATTTTCTCGTCTACTATGGATCCCATACTACCCCCCATAAACTGAAAATACATATCCCCGATTGCGACGGGAATGCCATTTAGTTGATCTGTACCTGTTTGAACAGCCTAAGTTAATCATGTCTCTCTTTGATAAGAATCAATACGATCATTATAAGGTTCCTCCTCCGAATGAAATTCAATAGGATCTTGGATCAAATTGAATTTCATTCGGAGGATACCATGTTTTCATCCATAGAATCCCAAGTTCCTAGGTTAATCAAAAGTTCAATTATATCGAAACTACTCATTTTCAAATGATATCCACATTGTTCACAAATATTCATTCATAACATCAAAATTTTCTTATAATTTAATACATAACAAATTTCACATTGAACGCTTAAATGCCTATATTTTTTAGTTACATCAAGATCATTAAAGCTTTCTCTTTTAAGAAAATCACTATCATGCGTACTAGTTCTTATACTGGAACTTTCATTTTCATTACTCCTTCTACCTTCACCACAAATAGAACTATAATTGTAACTTTCACTATAATTGTCACTACCACTTAAAATAGAACTCTCAATATAGATTTGTGAGCGAACATAATTGTCAATACAACTATTGATGTAATTATTCCAACTATTTTTAGATTTAGTATAATACATATAATGATCATGGTAGGAGTCCTGACTCCCATATCCATTATTCAGATAACTAGAATTCCAATAACTATAAAAACCAATTTATATTTCACTCAGAAAAGAATGATCAATCTCAAAAACTTGATTTTCAATATCAAAATATATGGAATAATAGTTTCTATTACTATCCTTAACTAAAAAAGTGTCATCAGCATTGAAATTCCAATGTTTCGGACATAGACTAAATGATCAATATTATGATAACTCGAACTGTCACTATTGCTCAAACTATGGGGGTTTTATTTGTATCATTTATAATCGGGTCTTCGCTTACACTTGTATTTTCAGTATGACCAAGACTATCTACTGAATTTACCTAGCCTACACATGTATTCTAATTTCACCTTGGATAATATTGAACGAAA